>CAJNIZ010047526.1:59813-195420 GCA_905231905.1 Symbiodinium pilosum | reverse complement strand
GCATGACAGACATGGCAAGAGGTAAGCCATGGGCAGAGCCTAAATCCTCTTAAGATCCTACTCCTCTGTGTTGACGAAGACTGAATATGGAGAATTCCCAATCAGTCCAGAGGGAGGATTGCACAAGTGTGTGTGTGTGTGTGTGTGTGTGTGTGTTTGTGTGTCTGTGTGTGCTGCTAGACGGCTCAAAGATGCTACAAAGTTTTGGAATCATAGTTGTCGGCATGCGTTAGGACAATTGGATTTAGTCTGGGGTTTTTGTGCATGGAAGTGCTTTGTTTTGGCAATCGTCTGTACTTCCATGCTTTTTTGCTACATTGCAACCCCTAAGCGCCTCTAAGCGCCTAAGCGCCTGAACGCGCATGAGCGCCTCAAAGCCCCTGTGACCCTCCAAGCGCTTAAGCGTCTAAAAGCGCCTATAAGCGCCCAAAAGCGCCTGAACACCTCAAAGCGCCTAAGACCCTCCAAGTGCCTAAGCGTCTAAAAGCGCCTAAGCGCCTCAAGGGCGCTTGCTACCCGGGAAAAGGACAACTCCAGGAAGAGGCGCCTAAGCCTCTATAAGCTCCTAAGCCTGGGCCGGAAGAGACCAAGGGCATCAAAGCTCCTAAGCGCCTTAGCGCCTAAGGATAGAGGCTTAGAAGCTTAGAGGCTTAGAGGCGTGCCAGCGCCCAGGCGGGGTAACAGAGGCTTAGAGGCTTAAAGGCGTGCCAGCGGCCAAGCGGGGTAATATGGGCTTAGAGGCGTGCCAGCGGCCAGGCGGGGACATACGGGCTTCAGACCCGGTTTGCCCCTACAATGTAAACGAGGCTCAGATTTCAGCTCCGCTTGCCTCAGGCATTGGAAGCCGCGGAGCTAAGCCGTGTGAATGCCTCCTCAGAAACTCCAAGTGATGCAAATGGCAACTGGTCCGGCGAGCCACGGGACCTCTTAGCTTCTGCAGGTTTGTGCAATTCAGGGTTATGTGGGATTACCACAAGCGGTGCCCTCCCTGCTTGGAGGAGTGGGCTAACTCAGACTCGATCACGCAGCAGATTTCAAAGGTGTCGCAGATGGGGCCCTTGGCACAAGCCAAGCAATTCATAGCTGACCGGCTGGCGGGGGAGTACGATGCGGAGAGGATTGGGAGCCTCATCGACGAGAAGATCAACTCAAACAAGTTCCTCGCCCTAAAAAGCAATGTTTTCGACGTCGTTTGGCAACCTGCCTCGATGGGAGATGCCCTGACAGGATCATGATGTTCTCGTTCTCCACCTGTCCGTTTTGCTTGCGGGCGAAACAAATCCTGCGGGAGGATTATGGCGAGGAATTTGAAGTCTATGAGTGTGACCAAGAGGCTGCACTCCGGCTCAGAGGCAAATAGCCTTGTTGCAGAAGCCATGTTTCAATCAGCATGGCCCCAAGGACGGGTATGCCGTGCGGGCAGAGCTTGGCCGACGCACGGGCCGTACCTCTATGCCCTCAGTCTACTTGGGTCCTTCGGTATATCTGGGTGGCTGCAATGATGGAGGTCTAGGCCAGGGGCGACAGGCTGCTGCAAGATGAGAGGCCAACTGCCAGTCTGAAAGGCGGAGTTGCGACCCTCGACAAGCAAGAACGTCTTGGAGATCTTCTGGCAGAGCGTAGTGCCGCCACAAGAGCCTTGGCTTGCCCAGGAAAAGAGTTGGCTAAGCTAGCCAACTCGGCAAAACCTGGTAGCACTCCGAGGCGCATTTGCTCCGTTGGAGTGGCTGGCAACACTTGGACAACCCGATCGACAGGAAGCCCTGAAGCGGAAGAAGGCCATCAATTGTTGAGCCCTGGTTTCTTGTCGTTGTCTGCTGAACCGGGTACATTGGCAGGCATTGTTGGCAGCTTGTGATGAGGCTTGTTGTGGTGTTTGCTCTTTTGGCCTGCAAGGGTTATTCTTGACTGTTGCTCGTGCTCTCAGGCTCCAAAAAACGGTGTCGGGGCCAGCGATGCCACAAAGGAGGAGGCAGTTGCCAGTGCAGTTTGATGTTGTACATTAGATCAACAGACAGTAGCCATGAAGCCCTGGCTCAAGGCTAGGTTTGACTTGTCACGTTTAGAATCCCAGAACACTGACATCAGACTTGGAAGAAAGAATGAACAACTTCTTGTGGCACAGGTGGAGGCTGCCGCGGCAGATTTGGAAGCGCTATGCCCATCGAACCCGGCTCGAGCTTCCCTCGAAGGAGTTTGGGAGACTTCGCTGGAGCTGCTTGCAGTTTGCAGCCCTGATGAGTCTGCTGCAGTCTGCTTTCCGTTGCGCTCAGTGCGCTGAGGATCTGCAGTACTGCCTCTTGTCAGCCCTGCGAGCTGCAGCCTCGGCGGAGCTGTGTGAGAGACCATTCTGAGGCACGGCGGAAGGAAGTTCCAACGGTAAAGTTGGTCCCTTCGTGGGTGACGTGACGTGCCTCGGCCCAGTGCTGCCTGCGGACATGTTCGATGTGAAGTGGCTCTGTGTCTGAGGCAGACCTTTGTTGATGATGTTCGCTTCGTGAACGCTGTGGAGATTGGACCCGTCAAGGTTGCCCTGCAGGAGAGGATGCTTCTGCATACTTTGGGCACTGTTGGTCGCTGATCGTTGAATTTGCAAACAATGTGTCATACGGGACCTACATCCCTCGGCATGTGCTCACCTCCATGTAGAAAAGTCTCTTATTCTAATGATTCTGTTTGTTTGCATGTTGGGGAACACCGGCATGCGAAGTCTCCTTCCTGGCAAGTCTTCACTGCTTGCAAGGCAGAACGGGAAGTGCTCAATGACACCGAGATCAGGAGGGGAGTGCTTCTGTCCCACATGCCCCGAGCCTTGATGTCTTTGTGGTGATGTGTGTGCGCTGGTTGCCAGGGTGACATTCAAGGAGACAGTGTTTTCCATCCTCGGGATTGAAGTCTTCCGCAAGCCAACCAAAGGCCTCGAAGGGCCTAGCTGTAGCTGAGCACTCGAGAGGCTTCCCTAGGGCTTGGCTGCTCAAGTGCAGGTGCTGGGACCTGGAAGCAGAGATTTGTAGATGCCGGCCTTCGCGTCATGGACACTCCATCCCTCTTCATCCTGCGCAAGCGCCGGAGTTAGGGTTTTCCAAAGCTGGAAGATTGGTGTGGACATCTTTTGAAAAACCGACAGCATTTTCCAAGCATTTTCGGGCAGAGGTCATTGAGGCCAGCCTTGTGTTCTCAGCCCCCGATGGATGCCTTGTACTTGTGCTCTCATTCACAAACATTCGCAGCCGCAAAATGTTTCCTAACTCAAGAAGTAGAGGGCATTCTCGCCGAGACCAAGACCTGTGCAGAAATTAAAGCTGTCAGCATGCAAGGCACTTGATTGCGCAGATGGGGGTGTTGCACCACAACTGGGATCATCAACGCCAGCTGCCGTTTTCGAGCTCAAGTTTGTATCTGCCCAAGCTCTAGTGAGCAACGTGAACATTTGGAATGAAGGCGTGGGTCATTCCCGGTCACTACTGAGAAGTGGACGCACTGATGGCTATGCTGATCCCTTGAAGGCAAGCAGCCGAAACAAAGCAGCTGCTCGGCCCTCGATTCTCAGGTGTTGACAGCGCAGAGAGCTGACAAGCTGCAGGAGACCCACAAACACGCTTGCATCTCCCCGCGACCCTGCAGCTCAAGGGCCACAGGTTGTTGAGGATCTTCACGCAGTCGTTGGTCGGTTGGTCGGCCCCCATCAGCTGTTGCAATTGTAAAATGTAATACCAAATATGAGGAATCACGGCCAGTCCAAAGGTTCGATAGCAGAAGTAGGCGTAGTATGCGTAGTCATCGTGGTCTTGACGTCCTCCCCTCTGCACGCACGGCCCTCTCATGGCAAATGAAGGGAGCCGGCCTGAGGCCGGCGATCCCGCCCAGGAGAGCGAGCAAGTGCTCCTCACAGGGCCACGGAGGTCTCGCAGGCAATTGAAGTTTTTGCTAAATTCACTATGATACAGGTTCCTAAGTGGGGTTCCTATTGTAATGCAGGTCCATTTATGAATTTCACCCTCCTTCGAACAGTAGTTTAGACCAGGTCCTGAAGAGGCACTGAAGAGGCTTCTTATTCAACTTGTACCGGGCAAACACAAATTTCTTACAGGCAACGTCTCCGCGAGCGCCTCTCAGCCCTGTCCATGTGGCTTACGGTGAAGACGGAGCCGCCGAAATCTGGCGGCCCAGCGGACACTGAGGTGGGCTCACCAGCCTCCATGCACCCAGAATCTCCACCGGCATCGCCGGCCTCGCATCCATCGGATCCAGAAGCGCTATGGCAGGATCTCTGGGAATCGATCAGCACAAGCGGCTTCCGAGAAGGCGAGCGAAGCGCCATGTCCAGCGCATGTGAGCTGTGGCGGCGCCCAACAGCCAGCAAGAGCATTTGGTCCAGACTAGCGAAGTCTGGGCCTTCCGAGGCACAACATCGAGACTGGGAAAGAGTGAGCAAGGCAGTGCGTGCTGGAGTTCCTCCTGCTCTGCGCTGCGCCGTCTGGAGCACTTGCAGCGGTGCTATCGGGAAGAAGAGCCAGGTGGCTGCAGAGCTTGGCCAAACCCCTGACTCCTTATATCCCTCTTTCACAGCCCAGGGTCTTCTGTTGCAGAACGAAGCGTCCGGAGTTATTGATGTTGATGTGCCGCGTACAGGCTGTGCTGAGGCACTGCTGGAACCCCTGCGACGAGTTCTGTTGGCCTTTGCCGTCAAGAACCCGCAGATCGGATACTGCCAGTCCATGAACTTTATCGTGGCGACCCTGCTTGAGTTCTGCGATGAGGAAAGCACCTTCTGGATTCTCTGCAGCCTTGTTGAGGACATGCTGCCAGAAAACTACTACACTCGGAACATGGTTGGTGTCCGTGTAGACATGCTGGTGCTCACAAGCCTTGTGAAGCTTCATCTGCCCATGCTACATGCACATCTCGTGGAGCATGACATCGACCTTTCCCCATTTACGATGGGCTGGTTCTTGTGCTTGTATGTGAACACACTGCCAAATCCTAGCTTGCACCGGGTGCTGGATTGTCTTTTGCACGAGGGCTCCAAGGTCCTCTTTCGAACTGCTCTGGCAATCTTGCAGCTCTTGGAGTCTTGTCTACTGGGTGTCCACAGCGTTGCCAAAGCTTACGAGATCTTGCGCAGCCCAACATGTCCAGAAGATGACCTGCTGTGCGCTATGCACGGCTTGTGGCTACGAGGTTTCTCAACAGAGAGCGTTTGCGAACTTCGGCGGCAACATTTGAAAGAGGTCCTCGAGCAGGTCCGCTGGGGTGTTACCATGTTAGCACAGCCAGCAAAGGAATTGTAGGAGCTTTTTTGCCGCGTTTTCTTCAGGATGCCGTGGTAGAGGCTCGTCGTGCTGAGCTGCGGGCTCGCCGGGAGAGTCGCGAGAGCGAGTGCCCAGGCATCAGGGAGGTGGTCGCACTGATACCAAAACCTAGAGAAGTGATCTTTGATGTGCAGATCCTTGGAGGAGTCAAGCATGTGGATATCATGTCTCCACTTCAAGAAGCCCCATACTTGAATTGGGCAGTCAGCCAAGGTCCTTACAATAAAGACTCGAAAATTCTACCACGCATTCGCACACAACTCTGTTTGACCAGGCTCTGTGGCAGCGGTGGATAGCGATGAGTCTCTGACCCCAATGAGAAACTTGGAAAGTTTCCTGAAAGTGGCAGACAGAGATCCCAGTGATGCCGAAACTGAGTGAAAATAGTGGAGAGTCCACATCCAGCTTCGTATCTACCAGCCGGCATCAATGCTACAGACCAGCATAAGTTTGCAGCAGTTCATTTCCAGGATTCCAGAGCGCCTGTTGCCAATCCATGTGATGGTCACTTCGGGGCCATGTCTGTCCTGCCAAGGCGGTGATTGTGCTCCGAATCTAACACTCGAACGTTTCTAGATCAAAAAGCTGTGCGACGATGCCTGCCCCAGCTGGAGATGCAAGTTGCTGCAGACTGCTCAGCCTCCTGCCACAAGCATGAGTTGCTTTAGAGTTGCCTGTTTTGATCAGAAAGTTTCGGCTTTCAAACTGGCAGCTAGCGGCAACGGCATCGCAGCCGCCGGTACTTTCCCGAGGCTGCCATTTTTTTGGTAGTTGGGCAAGTAGTTGTTGACGAGCGTAGCGGGTTGAGGAGGAATCGAGCCGGCTCTAGCCGATGGCGTGCAGGTCCTACATGGCTCACGTTGCGCGCGGCAGAGGACGCGGTCAGCTTGCCAAGGCAGTGACTGAGTAGGAGTTGTTTCTCTGTAGGCTCGGCCAGCACATGCCGTCATGTTCTCGCTATTGACAGGGTGTCCTCGCTGCCCTGCTGATTGCGGTCCTTTGCGCAGTGATCAGCGCAGTTTCAGGCGGATGAAGATCTGCAGCTCCAGGGAAGAAGCTGTGGCTTTGTAGCTACAAAGTCCGACACCTTTGAAGGAGCCATCACCTTTGTCACTGGTGGCGTCCGGAGTACATCTTCTGCTCGCAGCCTCGTAGCCCGCGAGGGTGGCCAGCTCCCGAGATCAGGAAGACATTGGTCATACCGGCTTTATGATGTTTGAGATAAAGCTGCCTTTGATTCGACCGGCATCAGGCCGCGATTGGCATGCCGGCAACGTGATGAAGAAGATTGACTTCAAGTCGAGCCACCTAGATGCGCCAAAAACACCTTGGGGCAGTTGAGCTTTGTCGGCATATCACTTCTATGTTTCAGGGCAGCAGCAGCACAAGCTCAAGCACGCAAAAAGAAGGACAAGAGCGGCCGCGAGCTAATTGCTGTTGAAAGCCATGGACGCTGGCTTGGGAGCACCTCAGGTGAGGGCAAGAAGGAGGTGATTGAGCGCCCAAAGCGCTTTGAGTCCAGCCACCCTCTTACTGAATGCATCAATGAGACTTGTCTTGTGCGCGCTGGGATCCAGCAAAGGTCCAGTCTACTACAAGGGAGAGCAGGCGGGCCCTAATTGCGTGATGCTTGCATGTCTTAAGATTGAAGATGGCAGGTTGCCGTGCTCAACGGCACGGTCGCCGAATACAAGGTGCTGTGCCCGCTGCATGATTTTGCAGATTTTGTTCAAGTGGTCGACAGCCACTGGGCGCCTGAAGGTTGACATCTGGAGTGGTGCTCACCCTGCCTGGCAGGGCAAGAAGGGTAAGGATTTTCTGGCATCCTTGAAGGGGTTTGCGATATCTTTTTCCACAGTGCTGCAATGCAGCAGACATGCAACCATACAATACCGTGCCAGGTTCTTCTGGACAACTCTGCTCTTACCAAGCCAGATCCTGTTGATCCTCTATTGCCAAACCGGAGCTGATTGCCTGCGTCCCGAGGTTCCAAGAAAAGTTCGGTATGGCAGCAGACGTCTATGGAGAGCAGGGAATGGAGCAAGTGAAGGTCGCTGTCTCAGCTGCGGGGTTGAAAGCCTGTGGATAGGATTCCACCTTCTGCTCTACAATTTGGATGGTTGCAAGTACGAAAGAGGGTGCTGTGTCACAGGCCAACGAGGAGCTGAAGAAGAAGCAAGAGGACCTGGCTGTTTGCCTTCCAGCTCTTGTTGTGTCAGCTTTGTGCGATCCTCTGCAACGCAGGAGATGGCCGCGCAAGGTCTGAAGGTCTACTAAATGTGTACAAAGCCTTTGCAGAGGATGCTTCCGAGACGGGGCGCTCAAGGAAGCCCTGTCTCCCTCTGCCAGCACTGGATTTTCAAGCGGACGTAGCTTCTCAGCATGCTGAAAATCAAGTTCAAACAAGCTCGTGGCCGAGAGCTTTGACACGTCATCAGGAGCCGCTTCCAGGTAGATCAGCTTTCCATTCGGCTCAAACCGCTTTCAGGCATTTTGCACGACAGACACACACACACATGCCAGCTTCGCATTCCATCGCCCGAGTCAAACATGTGAGGTGTCAACATGTGACTGGAAATCCGTAAGGAGTCTCACTTGTAGAACTGCACCCTTTAGTTCGCGATGCCGCTAGTGTAGCTTGCCTGAATGGCCAAGAAGGGTGGTGGCCCGCCGCGCTCTGGCAAAAAGGGCAAGCAGGCAGCTTTGCCCTTTGATCATGGCTTCCTTGTGCGGTGTTGCTTCCTACACTAAGGGGACCGCGAGAAGAGGCCATGCATATCATTTCACACTCAAGCAAGTTCAGGGCTTTCGTATCCAGGCAAGACATCAAAGGCTAAGGCTCGCGCCAAAGCGAAGCCGAATAAGTCAGCGAAGCTAAGGCTCGGTGCTGGTACTGCACACTTGAGCCGGCCACTTTGAGTCGTTGTCTGTGGCCAGGAGCGGAGCCAAAAAGGCTGCAAAGGGAAGCGGGAAGGGCAAAGCCAAAGCTTCGCTTGATAAAAAGGATGCAAAGGCCTTCCTGATCCTCTTCTGTCCTTGCCTATTCTGCTTCGCTGCAGGCAGAAGGGAAGGGAGTAAAGCGAAAAGCCAGAGAAGAACCTGACCAGCAGGAGGACAAGAAGGACCTGAGAACTGCAAGCAGCAATCATGCATGAACACCTCTTATGATGCTCATGAAAGGGCAAGAAGGCTCTTACTCCAAAAAGGAAGCGCAAGCTGGAGGTCACGAATCTCTACAGTGCAGACCTTGACGAGAAAAGTCGACATGATTTCCGTGACTGCCTGCTGCACTGAGGCGAATTGATCAATCCGGGGAGGTCAGTTTAGACAGTGCGGCACATGTTAAGACGCGAAAGAAGTTTTGACGACACCGCCCCTTTCGACCTGCTGGCCCGATGGTGAGCACAGGACACGGAAAGCGGAGATCATCATCAACGACATTCTTGAAATCATCCGAAAGCGCAGAACGCTCAATTGTTCCGTCTCGTAGGATTGTTTTCCTTTCTTAGGGCAGACGCTTGGTGAGGCTCATCAAACAAGCTGGCTCAGTACTGCTCTACCAACGTTGGTGCGCGTGTCATAGAGGCCTGGCAGGGAGCCTGTTGCATCTCCTGGATTGTGTCGAAGATGACCAGGCCTGCCTGAAATGGGGCACTAGGCAGCAGAGGCACCTGTGGTTCTGATAGGATCCATGGCTGCTTCCTGTGCTTGCGAGGCGTGACTTGCTGACGCACTTCAAGGAAACTCTGCCGAAGATGGCGCAGGACCGGTACGGGCACCAGGCCAGTTTGAGGTCTTTGTTATTCCTTGATGCATTTTCTCCGGCAGAACAACTTCCTGCACTGCCAAGGTGGTGTTAAAACTGCTGCTCTATTCCTCAAAGACTTCCACAGCAAGGAAGCCTACTGAGGAGGAGAGAAAGGCCCAAACCATGCATGCCCACGCAGTGCCATGCTCTTGCTGGGCGGATGCACATGCCCATGTGGGGAAGGCTCAGTTGAAGAACCTGCGAGAAATTCTGGACCAATTTTCTGGCGCCTAGGTGGCAAGCAAGGTGTCATAGATTTGGGCATACTGCCCTAGCAATCTGAGGTAAGAACATGCACGCAACTCATCACCCACTTTGAGTACTTCTGGGTGGGTAGGGGGTTTTCCATTTCCATTCATTTAAGTGTTTGCGCTCTGTGCCGTGGTGGACGTCATGACCAGACGGGAATGGGTTTGAGGCATGAGAGGAGTTCAGATTTGTTAAGGGGCCTGGGAGCAATGTTGGAAAACCCAAGCACAAGTAAACGAAGCGATGCGAGAACCTGGCGCACTGGCCAGCGGGGCCATCGCAGCAGAGAACAGCTGGGGGTTCTGCCAAATTCTTGTCAATTGCATGTCCTCCTCAGTGAAGCGGGCTACTCTGTTGGCTTGAGCGCCGGGATCTGGACCAGCGCATGTAGGACTGAGTGAGAATGCCGGCCAGATGGAAATGGCCTGGGGGCCTCCCCGCTGATGTTTTGTGTTCGCAAGGGCATCAGCACAGGAACCGCTGAACCTCCTCCAGAGACAGGAAGCCGTAGCGGCCAGTGTGCTGGCAGTGAGGCAGGTCACCCTGCGTAGGATCCTCTACCTGACCAGAAAAAATCAGCAGTCTGATCGGTGCTTCCTGTTAAAGGGGGGAGTCCTCAAAGACGACTGCAAAGGGAGCAAACCGGTGGGATTTCTAGCGCTGTCTCCAAGAGAACTTCAAAAATGGACCCTTGACGACGCCACATGAGACTGAGTGAGGCCAAGCAGTACCAAGGCTCAGGACTTGCAATCTCTCTGCCTTGAGGAGCGCAACAAACAAACGGAACTAGAACTCCACCCAATCCTTGACCCGATCTTGCGAGCCTCCGGCTTAACAGGGCCATCGCCAACGGGCAGGGCAACGTGTTGGGATCCAAATAGGTTACTTACGCAGACTGACTTGTTTTATTACAGCTCTTCAGTTTTGCTGTTGCGCAATTGAAGTGTAGCTACAAGTGAGAAACCCTTGCACGTGCTCAACAGATCCAGCCCTTCGAACTGTACAGAGGAAGTCCCATCTCAGTGCTTCTGGGATCTGAGATCTTGGTCATCATATACACGTGTCAGCAGCAACGGCCAAGGTCCAACAAATGAATGCTGTTTTGAAGCACCCGCAGCCCATGCATTTGCGACGCTAAGAGCGCCTTCAGCGCCGGCCTAAACCACGGGGGTTCTTCGACCCAAGAACGGCAAGATACATCCACAACTGAGGCCCCCGCACCTGACAGAATGATTAAACTTACAGTGCAACACAAACACCATAGGGAAAATCGGATTGCCGATAGCATGGGTCAATATAGCAGCACAACTACAACCCACCGCCCGAACAAAATTATGGGACCGTGAGAATCCAGATAGCAGTCTCAACCCCATGGCCCAAGGCCATCAGGGCTTCACATTATGCCCTCCGGATTTTCCAGGATTCCTAGTCTAAAGCGACACTTCATCAGGAGGATGGGCTGAGTGGCTGCTGCGGCTCCAAAAATGCGACCCTGACCTACCTGCAACGGCTAGCCAGATAAATGAGGAAGCAGCTCCAAAGAGCCAGTGAGACTGTTGATGCACCTGGGAACCCGTAATCCTGTCCACCAGCTGTGTGATGTCGGAATCGCGCACTGCAGTGGTGAGCCATGCATCAATCCACCGCCCAGTTTTGCAGAACGTGCTCGGCCACCCACTGCATGATGCGAGAACATGTGAATACAGCATGAAGCAACTGAGACTCACGACGGACAAGAAGCCAACAGCAACAACACCAGCAGCTAGCCATATCACATTATGATCTGCATCCACTTGGGCCCTTCAGCCTTTCAAAGCCTCCCGGAACAGCTTCATGACGCGCGTGACCAACGCAGCCTTACGCGTAGGGACCTCTGATGAAGGGATTTTGGTTGAGAGGAACTCTTTGAGCATTGGCCCTTCCTGGTGCGAAGACAACTGTCGGATGAGTTGCCTCCCTCATTCTTGCCCTTGACAAGCGATATCAGCTTCAACACTGACTGGCCTGGATTTAGCTCATCTCTTCACATGCCCTCTTAGCCTGTCAGAGCTGCAGTAGTTTTGCACTCGTGGGCCGCCACAGCCTGCGCATCTTTGAAGTCAATGAATTTGCTTTCAAGTGAGATGAGACAACCACGCTTACATGCCTTTTTGAGTACTGCTATGCCGGAAACATCCAGACCCGAAACGGCGAGGTATTGTCTTAACATGGCAAATGCTCCGAGAAACGGGCATGATGCAGACCCCACAGCAAAAGTTTCAGCAACATACCCTCTTTCTACCCACCATCCCTGTAGACGATCTGTCAGAGCAATGTTTTCGGGTGGCACTGCCACGGAAACTTTGCTAGGTAGGGAGGGGGCTTGATCGTTGCGCAGATTCCTTGCCCTCTGTGCAAGTTGAGCGTAGCCCGCAGGAGCAGCTGGAGGGACTGGGAAATTGGACTGCCCCAAACAAGCGGCGCCTATACCCTGCCTAGGGCCCTTTTGGCATGATTTTCCGTAAGTTGTCCAACTCGACTTCTCATGTTCTGCAGTCTGTGACTTCTGCTGGCTGGATTTGCTACCTCACTTACATCCGAGCCACAGAGCCTGTTCATCATAGCATCCAAGCTTTGTCGCATGAGTCCAAGGTTCCGAGAGCATACGGTTACCAGGAGCATCCATGCCCCAAACCATAATAACTTTCGCGCTCCAAGAGCATACGGTCACCAGATCATCGATGCCCAAAAACCTGACCCTTTACCCTAAACCCTTCTGATGTAGTTCCGGAGGCCACATTTCTTACATCCTCACTCTGGTGAGCTCTCAAAGGCCAGGCTCCGAGATACGAGTAGTAACCCTTGACCAGTTACTGTTTTCACTTTCCTGCTGTGGATCTTAACAGCACGGAGGCCACAATTCCTACCTGAACCAATACCAGGAAGACCCTCTATGAACCTTTGCCCGGTTCGAGACGATTCGACTCGTACGGTTCGGTTCCACGGTTCCTCGGGTTCCTATTGTACAGGAGGGTTCAGGTGCGCAAAGCTCAATGTGTACTTCAAGTGCGAGACTTGAGGAGGTGCAGGCGCCTCGCTTGTCGGGGTGTTTGCTCTTATTACCATTTCGACCCCAGGGCCTGGAGGTCTCAGTTCCCTTTCACAATATTATGTCTCAAAATGTATACTTACATATATAATAGTCTGATTGTATGGTATACTACAATACAATATACTATATTATAGTGCACTACGACCCCTCGGTGGCCTGGAGCTGTGCTAGCCCGAATTATTTTGATAATTCAGAGATTGCACGCGACCGTGCATTGCTTTGTAATTGGAATGATCCCAAGGATTCGTAGGGAAGTGGGGAGACTGGATAGATGCCCCTTGCAATACAAGCCATTGTCATCCAGCGTCCCATTCCTCCCACTCCCCTACTAATCAGGGATGTAGATTGCCTAGAAAACCAACAATGCAGTGGGAGATCCTATGATCCCTAAACCTGTAACCCTTTCAACACTTCCCAGGTCAGCTGGGCTCTAAGACTCCAGCGTTAGGGAGTTGTGGACCACAAGGCTGACTTGCTTGAAGTTTCAGATGGTTAGGGTCTAGGGTGTTGGGTTCAGGGTTTAGGCAAGGTCAACCGCAAATCTAAAACTACACGTTCTCCACATTCGACCTTGAGCCCTAGCCCTGCATCCTCGAGCTTTCGCCCCAGCACCTAAATCTCAGAATAGCTTGAACCTTAAGTGGAGAGGTAGGGGAATGTAGGGTTTAGGGGTTAGGGCTTAGAGGTTTCGGTTTGGAATGAGGGTTTAGGGTATAGGTTCTGGTCGGGATCGTGGGAGATTTGGAATTGAGGGTCTGGAGGAGGTCGGGGTTTCAGATTTGGGGGGGTTGGCGGAATGCACTCCTTCCACATTTCTGGGATTAGGTACCCCACTGGTACCCCTTTTTCCTTTTTATTTTGGGGTCTCATTATTAGTTAACAATTGTTAGTTAAGACTGTAGGATTTAGCGCTCAAGGCCTGCAGGATGAAGCCGGGCTTTCGTGGCGCTTCCTCACGTTAGGAATGGACAGCAGTGCTAGTAGAGTAGCAGTAGTGGTCTAGCTTTGGATTTGTGCGTGCTTGAACCACGCAAGATGTGAGTGCTTCAATTCTTGCCTTGGGCCTTTGTACCACCGATATGGATGCCTGGAGGTATGGTTTTGAAACGAATCTGCCATTTCAAATGTGAGCCGAAGAATGTTCAAGTGGTCACAAGATAAGGTGACCACAGGTGGTCAGCTTGTTTTGCAGGATCCTGGTAGCGGGAGGTGGCTGGCCCGCCTGCCGCTGCGACGGGCGGGCGACTGCATCGCTTGGGCTTCCCATGCTTATGCGACCCAGAAACATCCATTTACACAGTGTGTATGTTGGGTTTTTGTTATTCCGCTGTTGAAAGGGCTGAGCAGATAGCATGAAGCGCAAATTCGGATTCGCAAGCATGGTTTTGTTGCATTGCTGTGCTTTCAAGACAAATAAGCACGCTGCCTCCAATTGCACAGCAACTGGCCTCGGTCTCATCTAGATGGACAGACATGTTTCAGACACATTGCCAGAAAGTTTATCGCCACCCCTTTGTGGCTGCGCAGCATGTCTCGCTCATGGGCGGATGAATATCTTCATGCCAAAAGGCTTCAAACCCAAGTAAAAACGGTTTTGCTGCTTGTGCTGGGAGTCCGAACCACCACAAAAAAAGGTGGCGCCGTATTCGAACCCTCCTGGGAAGTATTATGGACTGGTCAAGTGCACTGCTGGTTCGACTTGGGCAATGATCAATCATTTGCGCTCTGCTCACCCTGAAAAGCTGCCGACGGATGTGTCTATCCGTCATTCTGATGGGAAGCGTGTTCCTGCAGACACTGTGGCCGTTCATGGCTGGAGCACTCGCATGGTTATCGGCCAGCTGCTGCCTGTCCGTGCAGTGGAGGCAGGCCAGAAGGTATTTCTGCAGCTCAGCGGAAAAACAACTCTCCAGAAGGAGGTGGATTGCCAAATCTCAGAGATAAAGGGCAAGGTATTTTCTGCTGTGCAGAAGTCTCGACAGTTCGGATGCAAATTTGCATTAAGCTGCGACTCTTGGAAGACCAAATGCGTTCCGCAGCAGCATTATGTCAGCGTACTGCTGGACTGGGTGGATCAACTTAGGCAGCGCCAGTCAGCCTGTGCTTACTGCTCCGAAATCTCAGCGCTGCGCGCTGCTCTCAAGTACGCGGAGCAAATTACTCAGGCCATGCAAGTGCTGCAGCTACAGAAGAGTGATATCTTGGCAATGGTGACGGACCATGAAAGCGCTCTGCGGCGAGCCTGCCAAGACATGGACATAAATGGTATCGGTTGCTCATGTGTTACCATTAAAGCACGCGCTGCCAGCTATTCGGCGCAAGGTAGCGCAGAAATCTGATACTCGTCGGGATCTTCAAGCAGTGACTCCAGCAGCAGCAGCTCCTCCTCCTCCTCCTCCTCCTCGCAAGAGCCTGCCTCGCAGGCCAGGCAAGCAGCAGCAACAAAGGCGCAGGCTCGCCAGAGGCCTGGTCGGAAGGTGGATCCGATGCACACCGTCGTGCTGCAGGAGTCTTTACTCGCCCTATTCGAATTTTTTGTTCTTGTGTTTACCGACGGCAGCTAGTCCTCAATTTCCCTACTTTTTCTCTGGAAGACTCTCAGATTGTCAGTGCTCAGGCGCTGGCGCCCATCATGAAGAAGGCAAGGAAATTGCTCAAGCATTTCTTGCGCAATCTGATGGAAAAGGATACGTGCAACGCTGGGCTTCCCTGGTGCTCATTTGCTCGTGAGACAGCGACAAGATGGTCCAGTTCTCAGGCCATGCTTTCCGGCCATGTCTGCGCAGGAATTCTCGGCCCCAAAGCAGGTGGCAGGCTTCCAGGGTTCGCAAGCAACTGTGAGTCGAAGAGATCTGGCGCCGCTAGCCAAACAAGTGGCTGTGTTTCTGGCTGAGGATCTTAAGAAGGTCATTGCGAAACATGTTCGGGGAACGACAGCTGAGGACCTCCTACATGTAGCTGTCTATCTGGATCCTCGATTTAGGAATCACCCTGCATTGCGTGACAGATGAGGAGCGCTTCCGTGCAGTAGCCTCCCATGCGGACAACAGAACGTTGCAGCAGTTCCTTGATGAGCCGTGCCCTGTGAAACGCGGCGCTGCTGCAGCGTTCGCGTCTGGGCGTGGCGGTGCAGGCAGGGGCCGAGGTCGTCGCGGTAGAGGGCGTGGCAGCAAGATCCAGCCGCCAGAGACATGCCGCGCGAAGTTCCGCAAGGCAGCGCAGCGCACTTTGAAGCAGCGCGACATTGCAGATGTCTTTTTGTTTGGCCTTCCTGAAGCACAGTGTTCGCGTGGATGCTGCCAGGGAGGAGGCAGCGCAGCAAATCAAGGATTCCATTGAGCAGCAGATCCAGCGCATGGAAACTTTGCCTGTGCAGCCGTCCTTGTCCTTGGATGTCTTGCTGTGGTGGAAGTTTCGAGCGGTGGATCTTCCCGACATTGCTTGCGCAGCCATGCATGTCCTCGCCATGCCCAGAAGCCCTGCTGCTGTGGAAAGGAGTTTCAGCAGTGCTGGCCGTTTTATCCACAGAAAGCGCCCGCGCCTCAGCGCGCCGGCCGCTTCTGACATCCTGTTGACGCACAAGAATCTCAAACGAGGTTGGACAGGTGATTTTTTTTTCGGAAATGCTTGAAGTCGGAGCTCGTCGAGTCTGGGGCTGGTGAAGGCGCAGATGTCCAGGCCGAAGCTCATACCTAGAGGATAGTCTCACGTGATCCACCCGATTTGGATTGGAAACACTGCTCGGGGAGCGAGTGTGGGGAAAGGGAGAATGTCTGCTTCTGTTTCTTTGCGAGGGTCTCATGAGGGTATATTGTACGAATCAGGGGTCGATATGTGGTGACCTGACTAGCCAAAGGCTGATGGAGTGGTCACAAAGTAGGGTGACTGCGTGCGGTCACCTTAAATTCCAGCGTTGGGGGCTTTTTAAAGTTACCCTACGTTGCGCAGCTCTTTTTGCGCCGAGGGTCTATTGTGCGAATTTAAGGTCAGAATTAGGTGCGTAGACGAGCCTCAGGGTCAAATAAGGTGACCTCGGGCGGCCCTGCGCAATAAACGCTTGTTGGTGCCCACTGCTGGGCAGGCGTTTGCAAAGTGGGAGCGGGCTTTCGCCCAACTGATGCAGCGTGGCATTCAAAGCATGGACTTTCTGAAGCAGTTCGTCCAGCTGTGCACTGTTTTGTACGGCTGCGGTACCTTTGCTGGGAACAACTTGGTAGGGTTCCTGCGTAAGATGGACGGTTGTCCGGGCCTAGATACTCCCATATATAACCCTTCAAAGGTCTTTTATCTTGGTGGGAGTCGGGGCAAATGCGCGGCAGGACGGCATCTGTGGCTAGCTCATGCCATCGCGGCGGAGCAGCGGCCACCTGCGTGGCAGCTGCCAGTGTGTAGAGGGGTTCCTATTGTATGGCCCTGTTTGAATTTACCTCTAAATGCTGTAGCCAACAGGGTTTCAAATAGGAACCTTCCCACGGCTCGGTTTCCTACGGTTCGGGGCGGTTCGGTTCTTTCACGGTTCGATTCCTAAACGATTCGGTTACTACGGTTCGGTTCGCCGGTTCGCCGTTCGGTTTGGGTCACCCTGCAATACGGAGGATACTAGAGTTCAGCGGCAATCAGACTAATCAATAGTGCCAACTTTGAATTTACTTCCTCCATGCATATTTGGTCATACTTGTGCCGACCATTGCTTCTATCTAAGTTTTTCAAGATGGCCCTTTGCAAAATGCGCTCGAACGTGTGGTAAACCGTGCGGTTCCAACATAATTGCCACACGCCTGAGTGGATTCGTGTGTTTTTGAACAAATGCGTTTTTGGCCGATGCTAGTTTTGCCACACGTTGGAGCATTTTCCCCCTGAAGGCGCTATTCAGAAATCCAAACCCTCCCACGGCTCTGTCCGGCCGCCGTTGCCCAAAACAAAGCTGCTTCGGGTCAAAACTTTGGAACATGGGTTGAAGGCAGGTGGAGCGATCCCTGAACCAATCTTCTGATCAATTCTCTAAACTCCAGTCCGGTGTGCGTTCGTCGAGCTTCGCAGCTGCAGACCTGCTGCTAAGGTTTGTGAAGCCTTTTTAGCTCGCAGAGTTTGACTCATTGTTGCAGCTCATTACATACTTTTTGAAAGCTTCAGTGTGTAAGCAAGTGTTCCAAGACTTGGATTCTTTTCTTGTGTAAGATCGACTGGGGCCTCACACGGCTATTGTCGCTTGTTGCTCTTCTTGGCAGGCTGGGTTCGTTAGAAGGATCACGTTGAATCACTGGTGGAAGGACGCCAGCACCTCCTTGCATCACACTGCACCACAACCGCTACACGCTCATTTTGACCACAGCCCAAGAAGAAACATGCAAGACACGTTCCAACATATTTGTACAACACACTGCTCTGCACATCTCGGCACTGCACGAATGAACGGGACCTTGGGGTTGTCGAAGATTTGTTGACCGCTATGGTCTAGCCCTGGCTGTGACAGAGCCTTTGTGGATGGAACCCGAACTGGGTGATACAGTGGATATTACCCGAATGCAATAAACAATGGACAAGCACATAGACAACTGAACGGAAGCTGGAATTATATTAGTGTGGTCAGAGCTCCGCGGACTTTCACAAGTAGGATTACTAATCAACAAAGAGGGCTTAGCGTGTAGTGTAAAGAACTTTCCATGTTTACAAGACGATGCGAGGACACTCATGCCAAACCCTTAATAATGACCCCCAACCCCTCAAGTGAACATTCTACCATAGAAGATATCATGATATTACATTGCGAATATTCATTGTTGGGGGGTTGGGGGATTTAGCATGGGAGGGGATTAAGGCCAAATCAACAGGAACACCTGCGTTGACCGTCAGTGTGCTTTGAGCCGATGCGAAGGCCAGGGATTGGATAGACCAACTGCAGGTAACTCAGGAGGCCAAGCCCACCAAATTTGCTGCGCAGAAAGCCGTTTTGAAGCAGAAGTGAAGCAAGTTTGCAATGAAAAGGTTCACGCCATGCCAGACGCACGTATTTTTTAGAATCTATCCCCATGGATGGGTAGAAAGATCATATGCGGCCACCAATAGCCACCACCCTTCAAAAGCAACTGGCAACACAACCATGTCAAATTGACACCCTGAACCGGTGTCCCTGCTGTGATGAAGGAGAGAGATTCTCAGACTGAACCCAAGCATGTAGAACATGCTAGCGTTGCCGCCAGATTAGCCACGTATGTTGCCTGGAGCATGGACGCTCAGACCATGGAAAAGGGGGCAAAATGATGGCAGTGCAGCACACGCGACAACTTCAGGAACGTACGCTGATCCTCCAATGCAGGTTATTGCGTGCGTTGCGTTGCCTCGCGTTCATGTGTTGTGTAGGTCAACCTGCGTGGAACACATGGTGCGGGGACCCGCACGTTCAAAATTGCAACTTCCACTTTCTACGTCCCCCCAGACAAGAGAGTCAAGGAAGGTGTAGTAATTTCCAGCATGCCGGCCCATTGCAATCTGAGGTAAGAATCTGCACGCGACTTTCTACCATCGGTTTGGCTGCAAAGTCATCAACGGCTTGTTTCTTAGTCTGGCCTGCTGCTTCGTCAGGGCATCAATGCCCTTCTGCCGTTCCAGGCATCTACTTCTCCAAAGCTGCTCGGTGCCTTGCTTTTGGCCGCATGGCCTTGCTTCGAGCGACGTGTCACCTTGCAAATCGCGCACTGTCCTGCAATGCCCAGGTCAGGCCTGTCGACAAAAGGAGGATCCTTCACGCAATAGCCATTCCGCAGGCGCTTTTGAGACGAGCGCGTCGCAAGCATCTCCGCACAGATGACAGCATGTTGTCATGAGAAGTCGGCCCTTCGCCTCCAAGCGATCCCTTCTTCATCTTAGCTTCCCCGTAGGCGGTTGCACTTCTGCGGCCTGAGTTGCCAAGCAGTAAGCCGCTGCGACAGCTACTGCATGCCGAGGCACAGGGACAGCGCCAAAGCATGTCTGCTTGTTCTTTGCCGTTGAGAGCCGCAGGACCTGACAGAACAACACAAGAGAGACATTGCGCATCATTTGGAAGAAGCTGTGGAGAAGGCCATCGAAAAGGACCGTGACCCCGGTTAATCTGCTTCGGCATGGTTAGAGGCAGTGCCGCGCAGGAGCTGTTGGGCTACGACATCGTGCACTTGCTCTTCCAGGCAACGCTACGAGCTCAGTAGGAGGATCTGGAGGATCACAGACAGGAGACGCGCAAGGCAGTCTGTGAAGTGGCTTCCGATGCGCAGCTCACGCAGCTGGCCGAACAGTGCATGGCGGCTGCCTTGGCTTGATTATTTCTAGTGAGTGGACCTTCACGAGTCCCGGTCAGGATGGTGCGGCTTATTTGCTCTCCTCGAAGCCTGGTGCAGAGGTTGGTGCATTGAGTTTCTTGGCTGTTGCGACAACTCGGCAGCTGTCCAGGCTTTGCTGAGGCTTCTCGGCGTCGCCAATGCCAAGCAAAGAAAGACGTTCTGCAGGGATGTGAAAGGCAAGTTCGCCGCCTTGGCCATGAATTCAGTGGATTATGTGGCTCGGTGCTCGGGAAGATTCTCAGTTATTGATGCTACAAAGGTTGCAGATGTGCATCAGGTCATGATTCGCTTGGCCACAACGGTGGATGACACCGTGATGCTCTCAAAGACTATGCTGGCCGAATGGATCAAGGAACTTGGGCCTTCACAACTGCAATGCTCCAAGCAAGTGTCAGTCACCCGGTAAACTAGACTTGCTCTCCGTTGCAAGCAGTGGCTCTTGGTATAGATTGGCAATGATCAGTGAGAGCTAGGGCAGCATGCGTGGCAAAGGGTTTGTCGCAGGACATGACGGATCTTTGTTTCGACAAATACGGTCACAAAGTTCTCGCCTGGATTCTGCGGTTGCTTAGCCGCAAGCTGAAGTATTCATCCTGCTCCGAATTTGCTAAACTGCTAAGCTGTTTAAGCTGGCCAGGATTTTTGTCATTTGTTGTGGCATGACCTGAGATGAAGTCCACGGAGGGTGCTTCTTGTCGCGCAGGAGAGCAGCACACATGTGTTCCCATAGTTCGGCTTAAGAGATTTTGATGCGATTTCAGATTTTCCTTGTACATTGTTTGCACCTAGCAAAATGGCTCACCGGCGGGGCCAATCAGCAATTCAGTAGAACGACAGGCAGAAGCACCGGGCTCGAAATTCATCATTCTCAAACGTGATGAAAGGATTATGTATAGTCTTGAGGCCCAACGACACGCACTTGTTTTCTCCGTATGAGCCGCATGCTCGGATTCCTCCAACAGTGTGCATGGCTGAGCAGAGACGCAGCCGCAAAAGCTGAGGTGCCAGTGTGCCGCACTGCCATCTCCCACCTCGCACAAGGCATTGGTAGAGAGTCCATCCGGTGTAGGGCTTGCATGAAGCTCTGATAGCAGGCTCCTGAGACTCGCCGGCAGGAGCTGCTGCGGACACTAAAGCCGCAGCCCTTGATGAAGCCTTTTTCTGAAGCCGAGCAGCGAGCAGCACCGATCAGGCCTGCGCTTGGCAAGGCCTTGGTCAGGCTGGGGCCCTGGGGGGTTTCGTGCGGTCACAGCTGATTTGTTGACTGCCATGTGTGTGCAAGCGCGCATCTACTGAATCTACTGCGGACCTTCATCTGCGAAGCAGCAGGAAGGATGAAACAAAGGGAATGCCATATTGCTTTATGGAGTCAGTGAAGAAATGGAAGGAGGAAACAGGTCCGAATGAGATACTGCACCAGGCACGAGGGACCAAATTGTCTGTCATTCGTAAAAGGTGCCTTTTGGGATGTCACGCCTGGCATGCAAACTCACCATGCAAAGAAGAGTATCTACTCTCTAGAAACCCAGATCTATGCACATCTGCGCGAAGCTCTCCACTTGACGCTGCCTAGTGACTTGTGCAGCAGTGCAGGGCTCCTCTGAAGGCTGCTGGTGACAAGCACGCCAAGGCTGGGAGTAGGTCAGGTTGAAGACAGCCGCAGTCTCAAGGTCTTTTTGTCACCAGGAGCTCCTTGCTGCTTACCTGGCAGCTGACTGGGATGCCCAGCTTGTGGATGCCCTCTTGGCATCTGCAGAGAAGGAGGCAGCATGAGGACACGCGCGGGAGTGTTTGCACGGCAAACGTCTTTCAGGCCGCCGGCAAGGATCTGGGCCTTCTGAATGATGGCACGGTGATCAACACCTTCCTGGTTTTGATGAAGCTCGACCCTGACAAGGCCCATCCCAGCAGAATCCAGGTCAAAGGATCAGTCCTCTTTATAACTGCAAGGGGGCGAAAATGGCGCAGCCCCTGTGGGAACGGTGCTTGAAGTGGGGAACTCAGGGCATCCTTGAACCTGGTTACAAGTGGGCTTGTCTGAGGTCCCACATAGCTGCGGCTGCATCCAGCCGCTGCTCCTTTCTGCTTCTGGCCATGCTGAAGAGTCTTCGGCCAAGCCTGCCACGGGCCTTGTCGCTGCACCTGAGCCGTTCCTGGCAAAGGTGGTGACTCGCTTAAGGAGTCGGTTCTCTCGGCTGTGAGGCCCGGTGGAGCATTGTCTGGATTTTGGGGGCGTGTCGAGTGCCAGGGCACAGAAGAAGAACATCGAGAAGGCCGTGGCTGATGCGGAGGCGAGAGTTGGCATCCAAGGCTGGTCGTCACCATGTTGCTGACTGCTGACTGCCAGGCATCCGGTCTTCAAGTCACCGGAGCTCGTAAGCTCCTGGCGGAGGTTGAAAGCCTTTCTTGCTCGCTGCTCGCTGCTCACTCACATGCAAAACGTATGGCGTATTGCCTTTGGAGGTCTAGAGCCGGGAATCCTGATTCCTGAGCCATGCTGGCCAAAGTTTGCTCGGCAGCTAATGTAAGGAGACGTCTGCAGCTATCCGTTAGGCTTTGAAGTCAAATGGCCAGCCGGATTGAAGTCAGCCTGCAAGACGTCTCCGGGTTATTAATCTCTGGATCCCGGCCTAGCCGCAAGTCAGAGCTGCTTTTGCAAAATGGCACTTGGCCAGATGCCTCGCATCCAACATGTCTCAAATGAAAGCAGTCTCACTGCAGTTGCCCTGAAGTACGGCCTCCCAGATCATGGATGTTGCAGCAATGCAAAGGTGAAGGTGCACCGTGTGAACAACACAGCCAAAACCCTGACCTTGGCCAAGCAGCGAAAACCCTTCCCATATTTACAACTGAAAGCCAACGCCGCCACAGAGCGTGGCCATCCTTGCGATGTCCGGTGTGGCTCAGCTTAAGATGGGTTGAAAAAGGCTGTGTGCGAGTCCTTGCTAAGAAGAGTGCACGGAGGTCACGTCAACCCTGGTGTGGAGAGCCACTTGCTTTCAACGCCTAAGCTGTTGGTGGTCTTCACGGTGAACTCGTCGTTTCTGCCAGGATGCAATCATCAAAGAGACTCGTTGTAGAAGGCCTGTGCTGGGAGTGAAAGCTTCGGCTGTTAGATATCCAGTATGCTACACAATTTAGTAATTGTAATAGTAGTAATAACAGTAGTAGTAGTAGCAGTAGCAGTAGCAGTAGCAGTAGCAGTAGTAGTAGTAGTAGTAGTAGACTTAG
The DNA here is from genome assembly GCA_905231905.1 of Symbiodinium pilosum. Taxonomy (NCBI): domain Eukaryota; class Dinophyceae; order Suessiales; family Symbiodiniaceae; genus Symbiodinium; species Symbiodinium pilosum. The sequence goes on along the minus strand of CAJNIZ010047526.1, from coordinate 172,413 downwards.
TAGTAGTAGTAGTAGTAGTAGTAGTAATGTAGGAATAGTAAGAAGAGTAATAATCGTATCAAGAGTAATAAGAGTATAGGAATAATAGAAATAATAGTAGTAGTAGCAATAGCAATCGTATTCGTAATAGTAATCGTAAGAGCAATCGTCAGAGCAATAGTAATAGTAATAAGAATAGGAATTGTTTGTTTCGCACAGGGCCTACTACCTTGGGCGATTCGGATCCGGTCCTACCGGCGCAGTTGCCTCGCCTGGTCGTGTGATCAGGCGGTCTGAGAGTGAAGCCAGCTTTTTGTGCAGGTGCTGTTCCCAAACATGGTGACACTGGAGTTTACGATCCTTACAACAATGACAAGGCCTGAAGCCCAGTTAGCTCAGTTGCAGAACTGCGGATGATCTACATCCAAGAAGCAGCGCCAAGTCCTGGAACGGTAACAGTCAATACAGGTGGCCGCTATCAGCCCTCAGCGGGCAGTGGCCATTCCAGAGATATCCGGCCACAAGCCAAGGGCTCGGTTCCTTGGGCTCTGAACTTGTTTCTGTCACATTTGCATGGATGGAGGTCCTGGGAGAAGTTTCGCCATACTGGGCGGCTTGCACGGAACCTAGTGAGTTAGTGCCGCCCAAGCACGGCCACATAGATCCTTGGTCACTTTAAGCACCATCGCAGGTCTTGTCGGATGGAGCTGCGAGAGAGGGAACTACAGAGGAGGCCTGAATCTTTAAAACAGCTCCGAACAACGGTTTCTTTTCCCAAAAATATTGGCAGGCTGCAAGCCCTCCTCTTTCGCGTGGGAGAGCCTGCCTCAGAAGGGTGACATAAAGCACTGTGCGAGACTGGCGCTGCCAATGGTGCATGAGCATGTTGCGTTCGGCCAGATATTTCTCGCGCTCGCAGTGCAGCCAGCATAGCTAGCGCCGCCAGCGAGGCTTGATGCGAGTGAATGTGGAATCCAGCCTTGGCATTGTCTGCAACCCTGAGGCGCGCACGCTGTCGCAGAGGCTCATTGCATTCACGCAACCACAACGAGACCTTGAGATTCTTCTTTTTCAAAAGCCGTGTGCCTGTCAGGTCAAGCCGAAGTCGGCGGTCTCTGGCGTCGCTGTTGTCGCCCCAGACTCGGGTCGCTCGACTGGTCAAGCAACACTGCAGCTCAGGCGCACAGCTATTGAAGATGCAGCTGGGAGCCTGGGAGTTGCCATGTAGAATTATCTCAAGAGCAGCAACAACACTCAGGTTGATTCGGAGTTAGCCCGGGCCGGCCTGAGCCTGAAGGCCTCCCTTGACAGCCGACCAACAGGAACTTAGGACTTAGTCCCTGTAAGCCGCTGTTAGCCACTAGCTCACACGAGCAGACCAACCTGCGCCCAAGGTGAAGTGTAGACTCTAGCAAAAATCCGCCTGCTGGTTTAGCTTAATCTGACATAGGGACCCTGAAGGGGCATCCGTGTCAGAACGCCCAGATGACCAGCCAGAGGTAAAAGGGTACATGACATGTTTGCAGATGCCCCTGTCATGTTCAACCCCATCCTCTCATCATTTTGGTTGTTCTGTTGTTCTGTAGCAGAACAAAGGCTGAAGGCATGCCCTCACCATGTCAGGCCTGGAAGCAAGACGAGCATAGTCATGCTTCTCCGTGATGAGGCTCAAGCCGCGATAGAAGAAAATGGTATCCCAGGGTACGAGTAGGATGTTGCATCAAATAGTCCCAACCAGAGCGTGCTTCAGCAGATATGCTTGCATGGACAGACAGCAGCCCTGGTAGAGCAATTTCGGACTTAGTGATTCTAGAGCAGGAGAAAAGCAACCGGCGCCTCTTGCAGAAGTTAAGCCTTTCCCTGTTCAATATCATAGGCCGCAGAGGCACAAGCCGCACCTGCATCGGCACACACCAGAACATGGCCAGCGATGGCACCGCAGGTTGTGCTGATGAACATGCCGAAGCACGGATGCAAAGCCTCATCGCTTCACTGGAGCTGGTGTTGGCAGCGTGGGATCGTCAGATCTCTGCAAGCCGCAAAGGGCTCAATGCGGTAACAGCGGCAGAGAGGCAAACGTCCACAACCTCTTATGCTGCTCAAGAAGCCGAGAAGGCCCTCTGCGAAGCCCTGGCTGCCAGCAAGGAAATTGAAAGCCGAGTCGCTGAACTACAATGCCGCTCAGATCCGCAAAGATCGGATGACACCTTGGAGAAGGCTGCGCGGCAGCTGTGCGTTGCCGGCGATGCTACACCCGAACTTTTAGCCAGCGATGGCCGCCCGGAGTCGTGCTCTCAGCCGTAAATGCTGCTGAAAAGGATCAGTCTGCGATTTAGTGGCTGTGAGGCTAGACAAAGATGCTGCTCATGTGCCAGGGCCGCCAGGGTCTCAGGGCCCTTTCACTGGTTCGTAATCGCTTTGTGGTAGCTCCGAAGTTGAAGCAATCTGCTCATTTTTGCTTCTTGCCTTTTGCTTTCGACCGTGAAGGTCGCAGGTGCAGACACCGCAGGTGGCCAAGCGAAGTGCTGCTGCGAAGGCTTTCCAAGCTGCCCAGCTGCAAGTTCATAGTGAGAAAAATCACATCATACCATATCCGCACGGTCCTGTAACCCCAGTGGAGACTTCAGCAACCGACGGGAGGAGGCTGAGCTGTGGCCCAGGCATCTAAACGCAGGCCAGAAGCGTTGCAGATCTCAGATGCAGGTGCGCTTGCAAAATCTTGCTGGACTTTACGTACCCTCCAGTGTGACAGGCTCAGACGCTGCCTGCTGTGCGCCAAGAGTGTGCGAAGGTCTGCCAGAGCTTCCATGAGTCTCGTGGATATCCAAGCTGCCCCTCACCCAGCTCTGGCAGGAGATTCGCATATCGATTTTTCCATGCCACACTCTCGGAGCTTTTCAAGGGTAGCGACCTCGAAGGATGATCTTGGTCACTTGCTCTCTGCAGGTTTAACAAAGATGCCTGGGAGCGCGCGCGCCGACGCGGGGAAGCCATGCTGAGCGAATCCAAGGCAAATGCTTTACCTGCTGGCAGCCTCCTGGCCATCAGATTTGAAACCTCGGGCCTGAAGCAGGCCGGAGCAACTGCGTGCTACAGGGAGCACCTGCCCAAAGCGCTAAAGGTCCTTTGCCCAGCTTTTCTCCAGGCTTTCGTTACTGTTTTTGTCTTTCCTCTGCAGAGACCTGGTCCAGGCGCCGCCGAATGGGCAGGTGAAGATTTGGAAGCTGCAGGCCAAGAAGCTCTGAGAGCCCAAATTGCTTCAATCTACCCCACTTGGTGGAGGGGATGAGTCGTTGCTAAGACCCGACAAGACACTAAGACTTAGATTAATATTCAGTGAGGAAGCAAGTGATTTGCTATGCCCTGAGCTGAGAGACGCGCAGGCTCTCTGAGGAAGGATGCAGCATTGCGTGAATCATGCACCAAACATCTAAATGGAGGCTGCTGTGTGGTCAAGCTGGTAAAAGCTCCCTACAGGTCAGCACAGAAGAGAAGATTATGCGCTGCTACCAGGCCAGCTGGGATTCGAGAAGGCGTTGCTGGCTGCTTTGGACTTTCAGGAAATGATGACTGGGAGCGGCGTGGGGCGCGGTGGCTTTTTGCTCAGCGCCAGCCTGGACCGGTTCATTTCGCTGATCCAGGAGTCTTCAAGTGTCTAGGCACGTTGTTGTTTGACTCTGCAAGTTTTCATGGGTGCTGAGTCGGGCTTCTGGGCCGTGAGTTCATGGGGTTTTAATCTGTTTGTGAGTCGATCATGTTAACTGTTTTTTCCGGAAGATCGGATTTACCTGGCATGACTGGGCCTTCCGCCGATTTTGCTTCAGCTGCACTCTCCAGCACAGCTGTTGAGATCATAGGCATAGGGGACTCAAGTGGTTTGAGCTTGACCTCAGAATGGCGGAGCCATGCGAGCTGCATTGCTCACAGCCCTGTCGTGGGCGGAGCTGCTCCAGGTGTCAGAGCCCGAGTCTTCCTGCTGGGGAGATGGCCGCAGCCGGTCCCGCTGCTGCTGCGGAGCCCATGGAGCATCATGCTTCACTGAGACAAAGGAGGAGAAGAGGTGCTGCGCGCACCGTACCTTGCATTTCGGTCACCTCAGTTTTCCGGGGCTCGAGGGCCTGCCCGAGGAAGTTTCTTTACGGCTTCGCAGCCTCTTCCGGACACGAGGATCAGAGCTAACAGCTGGCAGAGCCACTGCGCTCACGACCATGTTCATGAACAGAGCGCAAGCTGAACTTAGGAACACAAGCCTTGCGACTCCCGGGCAACTGCCAGACATGGGCCCGGCTTATCAGGCTGTTCTGGTCTATTTTGTGGTTCTTCACGGGCTGAGGAGGAAGTTGAGTGCGAGCGCAATATCTGTCTTACTGCAACGGGAGACGGATCTCTGGTTTTCCTTTCATAGGATTTACACCGCGGCATGGGGTCGGAGAGACTTCTGCAGATGTGTCGAAGCTGGCGAGTTCTTCGCCCGTGCAAACACACAATTTCTTGAACTCGGCGTGGGGCGTCAGCACTTTCTCCGGGCCTTTATGAATGGCAGCTCCTGGGAGCATCGGGCCATCAGTCTGCAAAGCTGCGACAAAAGTGACGATGGCAACATTCATCCGAGGGCAATCCAACTAATGGCTTCCTCCTCTCAGTGCGTGCCCGGCAACTTGGCAACACTTCTCGTGTTGCTACACTCCTGCATACTTGAAGAAGACATCAGCAAGACGATGATGCTCAGTGCAGGCATGTTCCAGCTGGCTACGTTCTGCGATTGTATTGACGAAGACTTTTGGGGCTTCACTGCACGCGACACAGTCCTGCACTATGCTAGACTAGTCTGGAATGTGGGAAGTGGCTGGTCACGAACAGAAACACTGCGACCGTCCCTGCTGAAGCAAATGGCATGGAACAGGATACGGTTGAACCAAATTCCTTCTCTGGACCGAGGGTCCTCGTGGAATCTGCAGTGTGGTCCGCATGAGCTGGGGGTGGCTATGGTTGGCCATGTTGGCCGAAGTGACAGCTCCTTCAGAGGCTATGGGCCCCTTTGTACAGAGCTCGGGCGCTTCTGGCTCCAGGCTGAGATGTTGAAAGCCGTGCAGGCAACAAGCACAGCCCGTTTTCAACGTGTCCTGGCAATTCTTCCGATCACCTTGGCGTGGGAGGCGAATCCGTGGCATCATTTGCACTGGTGGCTTCCTGCCCTGTGGTACTATAAACTCGTGAAGAAGATGAGCGCCGAAAACCTGGACGTGGCTCTCGTGTTCCCCCGCAGTGACATCGATTGGGCCATTTCCACGGCAAAGGGGCGCCTTGTCGATGCCTCCTTCCAAGGCAACTTCGAGCCCGAGGCCTGGTCGCTGCTGCAGGCTTCCTGGCCCATTCTTCAGGACGTGAAGGAGAAGCATTGGCAAAGAAACTGGGGTCTTGGCCGTGAGGACTTCCATGCTGGAGTGCTTGGGTGGCTGTCTGTCAGGCCGGCCCGTCCCTTGCAAGACTTTGAAGGCGAGAGCTACAGCAATGTGATCCTGGGACTTCCATCTCTGCGATTCTTTCTGCAGACGCCTGGACTTACCTGCCAAAAGATCTCGGCGGTGAGGAGTTGGGTACAACTGCAATTGTCCTCATTGTCCTCAGGAATCTCAGGCGCTCCAACAGCTGCACAGCAAGGCCCGAGGCCAAACATGGCCCAAGCATGGCCCAAGCATGACCCGAGCATGACCTAATGGTATGCTAGGCCCTGCTAGGAGGGTTTTGCCCTCGTCAAAAGCCATCAGCTCTCAACTCAAGGCACGGTGCAGCTGGCTCTTCTGCAGCGTCCCGTTTCTGATGGCCGACGCATAGAGAACTTCCCAGAGGCGGGGCTGGGAACGAGGAAAACATAAAAAAGCGAAGATTCATGTCTTGTTCGTGTGAGGTCCTGGAGTTCATCCGCGCCAACTTCACGGAGATGGAGCTGAATGTCATTGAACATCTGTCAGGCGTGCCATGGGTGGACCAATTTCGTCTCTTTGCTGGAGCAGAAGCTCGGCCAAACTGTTGACTCGTGGCCTGTGGGATGCCAGCGGTCATCGATCTGAGGATATCCTCCTGGCAGTCCATGGTGCAGGAATGGCATGGCTTTGGGCCATGCGGCCTGGCAGGGCCATCATCGAGCTCAGGCTAGTTGCAGTCTACCAAAGACACAAACATATGAGCATGTTGTGAACAGTTGCAAGGAGCCGCAGCTTGCCAGTGTGGATGCGCTGCTCCGGCCTCAGCCGGTAGGTATTTTGTTCATTGTTGCTCCATGTTGCTGCAAAGCGCCAAATGAAGGGTTTTTGAAAGTGAGGCTCGGAGTTTTGGAATGCTGATGGCAGCCAGATTTTTGGGGGATTGGCTCGACTTGTGCCTCAGCTTGTTGAGATGCTGCTTTAAAGCAAATTGAGATGCAGCCCTCAGAGCGCTACGAAGGCTGGGATGCATCATGTCTGCCTTCAGCCACACGACGTTCAGCGAAGCCAAGCGCAGGCTCAATCACAAAGCTTCCGCAAATTTTAGTGTTGTCACTCTCGCTGGTGCCTGAGGGAGAGTGGGGGATTGGATCTCTTAGAACAGTCCCAATTTTGAATTTTCACTCCACCGTTCCCTCTGCAGCGGCAGCAGTGGTCTTTTTCGCAATAGGCGCAGCGGTCAACCATCGCGGACATGACGGAGGAGGATGCGTACAACCACAGCGATAACGCCGCCACTTCGAGTGTTGCTGCATCTGAACATTCTTTTGCCTTGGAGCAAGCATTAAGCAGTGCCAGGTTGTCGTTTCTCTGCCGAAGATAGAGATGATCCTTCAAACGGTTGCTTGGCTGATTTGGCCTATTCTGACTTCCTGCAGTATCCACATCGCAATGCGCATCATGCAGGCTCTTTCGATGATCCGTGGAACGCCCCTTCCCTGCTGGGACTATCATTGGTGGCAGGGCCACTGAGACCAATTGATTGTTTCACAGTTTCACATTTCTTCTTCCCCGTTTGGCAGGCTTTAACTTGCAAGCGCAGCCCTTCACAGCAAAAAGACGGAAAGCGACCGTCATTCCAAGCAGCTTCAGATTAGCGGCTACAAGTTGGAGTTCAATTTTGGCGGGATAGGATCATGCCAAAGGGATTTCAGCTTCTGAACAGGAACCTGCACGTGTACCATGTGTCATTTTGTTTCAGTTCACAAAGCCCAAGGTGGGAGTGCAGCCCGGCAAGAATGCCCCAGCAAATCTCCTAAACTTGATTTGGAGTCAAGTCTGCATGATGACCTCAATCAGCAAGTTCTTCAGGAGAACTCGGAGGCGCCAGATGCCAAAAGAGGAGGAGATGGCACCTGGATTGCCAAAGGTAAGGTAGATCCCAGGCTGGAGGCAGTGGCCTTGACGACGCCCCGAGGCGGGGATGGCAAAAGAATCAATCAATCTCCCTTTTTTGGCGGCAACTGAAGCAACAGCTGGCTTTCAGGAGCTTGTTCGCCACCCTTCTTGGAGCGACCTGGCTGCTTCCAAATGGTCTATGTTGAGGAGTGCGGTTTATGCCTGAAGCGGCCTGAGCTTTGCATCAATCCTTTCCGGTGCAGTTTGTGTTGCTCCATGGCTTTTCTGGCGTGCAGGAGCGACGTTGAGCAGCATTGATAATCTGCTGCATCGGCTTTTGCTGAAAAGCAGGACTCTCGAGGATCTTTTTTGCATGATCAATTCTGCTGTGATACTGAAACTTGTTTTGCAACATGCGACTTGGTGTGTCGCGGCAGCCCGTCAGTGACTCAGAGCTGTGACTGGCTCAGTCTCAATTGTGGATTATGGATGGGCAACAGGCAAACAAAAGGAGGGAAGAGATGGCTTGAGTACTTTTTTGCTAGCACCAGCACATCCTCAAGTCAATTGAGTGCATGATGTTCACGACATTACAACGGCGCAAGCATTTGGCAGACATTCTTCTTGCATATGCCATGGCCTGTCCCGGGCTTGGATGAATTTGGATGGCGTTCCGTGTGAGTCTTGGCAAATCAGGTGGCAGACTAGCGTTGGTAGCTTTCGCCCAGCTGAGCCTAAGGCAGGTGTGTCTTAGCTCCTGTTGCGAGAATGAAGAGTGTAAGTAAGGCCTTGTGTTTTCTCTTGTGTTCGGCAGGCTCGCTGCCGGCTTCAATGCCACCACAGAAATTATCTTCATCAATGCTTCCGACCCTCTTTTTTCGGATGCAGACGTGCGAATGAGCAAGGCAGACTCCTGCAAATGGACCTGATACGTATTGTTTCACAGCCCAGTGAAGGATGGCAGCTGCGGAGTGCCTTGGCTGCAGTAAGCCATTAACGCTCTGCGTTCGTAAGATCTTCCAGTGAGGCTGGAACCGTCCCTGGCTCCGTGCGGCCTTCTACCAGAGGCCAGGCTTTGCTGATTTCTTTTGCAGGCCATGTCCTTTTTGGGGGGCGTCCTCCTGCAGCTACCCAGCCAGCAAACACAGAAAAATGTCGTTGTATCATGCAGGTACTGAGGTCCATGTGTCTGGGAACTCGGAGGACCTTGATCTACATGCTCCTTGTGATGTCATGAACCTGTGTCCGTGGTGGTAGCGAAGTGGTTCTCGTGACTTGTCGTGAGGAGTGGCGCTGGTCCGAGGACGTGGAGCACTGCGCCAGCGACACTTGCGCTTATCAGGGCAATTTAGGCCAGGAAGCTGAGTTAACCATGCTTCTGGTTATTTCAACTGCAATCCTTGTCCTCGCCTGAGGTTCTGGTGCCTTTTGGTGTCCGCTCGCCCCCGGCGGTGATACTGCTGAACGTCTGAAATGCGAGTGTGAGCTGCGAGCTCAACCCTCTTAGTGATGAAGCCCTCCTCATTTCTTAGATTGAAAAGTAGTGTTGGCACAGACAACAACTGAGAATCTTCTCCGGGCTCGCCCACTATCTACACGCATCCAGGAGCAGTCTTCTAGTCTGCATCCACCACATCCAGCAGAACTAGTTTCAAACCAATCTCCTGACATTCGGTGGGTTTAAATACAACAGTACAAGCCTTTCCACTAAGCGCGCGAAGCTGCACGTATGTAAAGACGTTTCTGGGACGGATTTCAAGAAAAGGAGGGAGAAGGCCCTTATATAGTGGCGCTGTAGGAGCGACAGTCTTCTGAAGATGCGCTGAGGCAGTGTCCATGTCCCGCGGGAACTGGTGGATTCCAATGTGTGAATTGTGTCTGTTCCTGAGACAGGGCGGGGTTGAACGTCACACCTAGACACCGCTGGACTAGTTGCCTAGATCATGTGCGGAGCAGTTGAGTCCTAGAAATTCCGCCGCTATGATTGCTGTGCGTTTTGATATGATGTTACAAGGCCTTGAGGACACTTTCGTAGAATTGAGCAGTTTTCGTTCGCGTTTCAGTGTGTCGATCCGCAGCAGGGCTACGCCTTAGATTTGATGCTTCGCTGCCCTCATAAGACTCACGAGAATCTCAAGAGTATTTCCGTGTCACTTTCTATGCGTGAGAAGCATTGCAAGTTGCCGGACGCCTTTCGTTTGGAGATGTTCTCAGGTCTCTGATGAAGGTTGTGGAGAGGGCGGCAAGTGCTTAAGGCGCCAGCAACCAATCAGTTATTTTGCCACGAGCACATGGCTCTCTCAGCACACATGGCCAAGCTTCATGTTGACAGGTCAATGGTTCTGGATGGTCTACACGACAAGTGGCAGCCTTACTGCCACAAGCCCTTGACTGGCTCAAGTAGCGTGTCACGAGATCATGCTTTCATCTATCAATATGCAGGCAGTTCTCCTGCAAATTCTCGGAAGAGTTTGAGCGATCTCCGCTTTACCGACTTTTCTGGTTTTGGCCTCGGTCTGTGGCCAGTGCAGATGCTCGGGCTATAGTTCTTCTGCTAAGTCGCATGACTGGAAGTGTTGGCGTTGCGAACCCTTGTGCATCGAAAACGGAGATAGAGATGCTAGTACATGACCAACCACGCACTTTGCTGACAGGTCTGGAGGCTGGTCCAGCCCGCTGTTCTTTGCACAGTACTTTCCATCGCAGGGCATTGCGCGCTTGGCATCTTGGTTGCAGATGTGAAGCACCGTGGAGCTACTTGTCTGAAGCATGGGATCTCACGAGGACATCATTAACTCGATGTGCAGCCACCGCCAGCCCATCCTCATGCAGCTACTGCCTGAGTTGCAGCGTGCGGGCACGTGCGGGCCAAAGGTAGTTTAGCATCTGAATCCGGCCAAGGTGTAGCTGCACGGAGTGCGACTCTCTCTATGATGACATAGATCCGCTCACAGGCGAGCAGAGCGGGGTACGAACCTTGGAAGTTGCCAGCATGTCCCTCGTTGCAGCAATGCAAGGTGTTCTTCTTAATTCATCCTTGCGCACAAGGCGTGCACCGACAAGAAGGTGCCCAGCCCCTGCGCGCGCTGCGAGAAGTGCCAGCAGCCTCCTTAGTGTTTGCACTTCGTGGCGTCTTCTGTGTTGGATTTGATTTTGCAGCTTTACTCTGCGCGAAAAGACCAGCCTTGTCACGTCTAGCCTCGTACAAGAGACGGGGATGCCACTCCAACTTCCAAATGCTGCAGGTGCGACTATCCGGAGGATTCCTGGCTATCTTCTATCACAAGGACGGGGCTGCTCTCTTGACCCATTATGTGCAATCGTGAGATTCTTATGCCACCTGTCCAAGAGGATCATTGTAGATGGCATCCACCGGGGTGTGTACATTGGCTGCGAGGTGGACTCCATGGGATTCAATAGTGACTCAGCGCTGTGCTGCTTTTCTTCATGGACTTTCTCCCTCCGTCATGCCTGGTCCATAGCATGGACCTGAACAGGTATCTGTGGATAAACTTACAGCTGTCAGGATTCGCTAAACTCCACTGGGATGTGTCACACCAGTCTGGATGCCATGGCCCCAATTCTTGCAGCTAGCGCTTCGCACAGGCTTTGAGACCCAGAATACGTTGCACAAAGGACCTGCCTACTCCAATGTCCTTTGAATGTGACACGGGCATGTGTGTCCCTGACAATGCCACAGAAGAGGCCGAATATATTCGGCATGTTGCGTTTCAGAAAATGTCATCCATCGGGCGCTTTTCAGGTTGTCCTGGCTCGACAGTCCATTGACCTCTTCGGCCAGTGGACAACCGTGGCAATACTAGTTTTGGCGCTCCTGGTGGTGCTCTCTTTGTCTCTCCCTTACGCTGCACCCACATTGAATGATTGGAGAGCTGATTGTTTTTCAGAAGCGTGTCTGCCCAAGGTTTGTGTTGATCTGTGTTGTCCTGGACTGCCTAAGAACCAGGAGGCTCTTGGCATCATAGCAGCTTTACAGCTGCTGCCACAACCATGAACCATGGCACCCCCCAAAAGGTTGGCAGCGGGCGCTCTGCTGGACATGCCTGGGGCTCCCTTGCCGGCCATCGCCGCGGCGCAGGCGGCTCTTGGAGGCCTTGAAGACAAAAGTGATAAAACACGATAACATTGTCTTGTGTTGTCATCATCTTCTTAGTTGCGGGGTGGGGACTGTTTCGCTTTGCACAGGCTTTGGCAGCACACCCCCAGGCCAGGGCGCTCAGAGAATTCGGATGGCTGCTGGTGACATTACTTTAGAGTTGCACATCCAGGTGCCACGCTAGTGTTCAGTTGGCAGAATGTCAACTGCGCACGCAAGGACAAGCAGGTTCCCTTCCAAATTCTTTTAGGCATGGGCATGTGCTGTCACATCAGGTTCTGAAGGATGTGTCTGGATCCGTGGAGGCCCAAAAATCTTCAATTTTGCGCCCCCCGCCCCTTTTTACAAGCTCTGAATGTTGGCAGTCGCTCTCCTCGGGGCGCGGTGCGCTTGTGGCCCTGCTGGGACCTTCTGGCAGCGGCAAGACGACACTTCTTGAGGCCTGTCAAGTCTTTCAACGGTTTGTTTGTTTGCTTATTCTAGCAAGCCGGAGGGCTAACCCCTGAAGGCATTGGCGGGCCGAATGCAGCCGGGGGACTCGGCGCAAGTCCGCATCAACGGCAAGGCCCGGATCTAGGCCATCTGTGCTTAGTGCTTGACTCATCTGTGAGCCAACAGGAGATGTCGGCAAGAAGCCGCCGTCGCCATGTTTCTTTCGTATATCAGGATGGAGCATGGAGGCCAAGGCAACTGTCCTTTGCTTGGAAGTTGCAGGACGAAATCCTGGGAGCCACGCTGACCGTTCGAGAGGTTCCTGTAGCTTTTTGCCCGATCGCGTTGGACCAAGAACGTTCCAGGCCCTGGAATTCTCAGCAGCCCTGCGGCTCCGGTCTCTCAGCGTTCGCTTCCCAGACCTTGCAGCAAGTTGGCCTTGATAAACAATTCGTGCTGAGAGGCCGCAAAAAGAGCGGGCAGGGTTTCTTGGGCTCTCAAGATGTTGAAGCTAGAGGCAGGTGCGTCGAAATGAGGGGCAGAGGCAGGTTCAAATAGTATTGCTGGCAGAACTTGCCAGGAAGTTGCCAACTCACGGATCGGAGACAACCACAGACGAGGCATTTCTGGCGGCGAGCGCCGTCGTGTTGCGATAGGCAAGGCATCCATGTCGACTCTTGTGTTGTTTCTCTCCAGCCGCTGTTCTTGTACGGTTTAAGCAGGGGTGGAGTTGGTGGTGTCGCCTCCAATCATGGTGTTGGATGCAACTGGGCCAGCAGCAAGGGTTGCAGGCACCTTCCATGCTGTTTGACGTGCGATTCAAGTGGCCTGACAAGCCAAGGAGCCGACAACTGGACTTGACGCCAGCTGTGCCTTGATGCTCGGGCGGGTCCTGTCCCAGCTCGCTGAGGCCAGAGCAACCGGTCTCATGCTTCTAAAACACCAAAAGCTTCGTGCAGGGAGGGCGGCTGCTGATCTGCAGCATGCACCAGCCGCGGGCAGAGCTCCTGCGCCTCTTCAATGCCAGGCCACTGCTGAGCGCTGCAAAGTCCCGCGAGCATCCGTCAGCATCCATCTGTGGACTCTGATTCAGGCTAGACCTTGGGCAGTTTGGTGACCAGCTCACTAAGACAACAGATCCCTGGTCACATAAGGATACCGAGCCTTTCTTTCAAAGGCCATGTTGAATTGAGATCACAATATCCGAGAGGAAGAAGATGAGAGCCCGGATCGAAACGTTCCCAACGAGAGGCACTTCTCAGTTTGTCTGTGGGCCCATCAGAATCCAGTCTTCAATCATGCCTAATTCCTGAAGCTGCCAGGTTGGGACAGAACCCGACTGAGGAATGTTCTTGGAATGTGAATCCCCAGCTGGTGGCAGAAATCAAGAGAGCGGTGAGCAAGCATCGGCCCAAGCCCAGCCCTGCCTCGCAAGAACCCATATTCACGCATTCGTGCACAATGCATTTTGAGGCAGTCGCTCGGCCAAAGCCACAGCTGCTTCGCCAGCTTCGATGATGATCTTTCTGATGCCTTGGTGGTCTGCTTAGAATCTGGAAGCATCGAGGTCTTCTAAGCTTCGTGGCCTTTGGCTCGCCTCTGCCAGGCCATTGCCTCTCGTGCCACAGCGGGCGCGGCCCCAGCAAGCCTGCCCTTGCAGGTGCTGCGTGCCTTTTTGTGGAAGCTGTCCTGCCAAGTGTCCTTTAAAAGAAGAGCTATGCGGAAAGGTTTTTCTCCTCTGGCAGCGAAGCCTCAGAGAGGCAATGCGAGCCGGAGACAAGCAACGCTGTTGAACATCTTTTTGCTGAGTGCGCTGTTGGAAGGCCACGCGGGGCAACTACGCCGGTCTTGTGGCCGCTATTGTGGTTCTCAGCATCGCGTTTTTGGCCGCAACCCTGCGATTCGGGGTGCCCAGCTTTTGAAGCATGTTGTGACTTCGATGTGCCTCTCCGAGGTTGGCTTCACTTTCAGGAACCTTGACACTGGTCGCACCTCTTAGCTGTGTGGCCTTGTTCTGATCACAGTCTGCATGCCCCGTTCTGACCGAGGTATTGCCGGAGTACAGAATCGTTTTGGCTCCATCTTCTTCACGCAGCTTTTCTTCAGTTTCTTTGGCTTGCAGGTTCGTCGCGCACTTGATGGCTACTCAGAGTAAGAGTCTCAGTGTGTCAGTGTGCGAGGCCTGCACCCTCTGGTATGTAGACCGGGATCGACTTGACCGTGAAAGAGCGTCAAAGCTGTACAACGTTCGGACCTTGCTTGTGCATTTGTGATACCTGTCCCTAAGTGCAAATCAGCTACGCGTCTCTGTACCGCCTGAGGTGCTATCGTATTTCCTATCAAAGGGATCAGCATACCTGTGGTGGCCAGCGCCCCAATCTGGTCGCGTCACAGTGAGAACAAAGCCTCAACCATAAGAGCTAGTAGCCAGTTTTGAGAGCGCTGCAGCGAACGAGCGAGGTACTGCCTCTTCGTCCCCGCGATGTACGCTGTGGCCTGAGGATGCTGACATTTCCCAGCTACGGTCTTTGTTGCCTTACGTGTTTCCCAAGGTTGGCATTGTGTACTACTTGATCGGCTTCCAGGACTGCTATCATCGCACCTGTCCAGACTGAGTAGGAAAACTCTACCTCTGATTATGGTGCCGTCATGGTACTGCATGCTACTTTGCAGGGGAGCATCTCAAAGATGTTGACTTTCTATTTGTGCACGGCTGGAACCACTGCCGCAGCGAGCGGAGTGAGTCTACACCTTGGGGATTTCATCAACCGGGAGCATGGACAGGGCAGCTAGCTGGAGATCAGGTCTCCTGTGCCTTTCACTGACAAGCTCCTTTGCCAATGGCATTTCGCTGGCAGCAATTTTCCTCACTGCGCACTCCTCAGAGATAATGTTAAACAGCCTCCAGATGTCTTTCTGTCTGGGTGGGTGCTGCTTGAATCACTGCTACTACCACTCAAAAGGTGGCCCTAGGAGCGCATGGGTCCTGCATTCTTGTTTTTCGTCGAAACTTGCAGGTGCTCCAGATGTATGCCGGCTTCCTTCAAAGACGCGATGCGATTCCTTGGACCTTCAGGCCTGCTGGAGTTGACTCTGGCGTCTGTTCTGCAAGAAAGAAAACTATTTTCAAAATACACACGGTGGGGATACTAGAGAACAGGACTAGAATAATTCAGAACAAGTAATACATTCAACAAGCCCACTCCGGGCTCCTCCTTAGATCCAGATGCTTATGGTGTAAGGCTTCAGGTTTGACTCCAGTTGGGGCACCTGGTGTATCTGGCCAAGCGGGGCTTATGCCACCCTACAGCTTCTTTTGTGGAGAAAACTTGAAGTGCCTAAGAGGCACCACGGTTCCTCCGTCCGTTATTTCCAAATGTCCACACTTGTGCATTGTGTGGCTAAGACGGGAACGCACAGCAGCAATTCTTCTTCAAATTGACGTGCCGGCTGCAAGCAGGTGGCTGAACGACGTGTCGCCCTTTGCACATGCGTTTGCTGCAATGATCTCCAGCGAGTTTACGGGATTGGAGACCACAGTGGAAGCAACTGGTTGGGTGCTGAGTCGAGAGATGTGGAGAGATAATCATGGCATATTGCGACATTTATCCTGTAAACAGTCCGCATCAGTCCGCCAACGTGCAGGCCATGCTGCCGTAACTGTCGAGGGAAGCGTCCAAGCCCCAGGATGTTGGAGAAAGCATCCTCATGGCGTTCTCAGCGTGTCATGTGTACCAGATGGATTTGCTCATGACCCCACATGGCACAACACACGCGGTGAGTGCCGACTGAGATTTGGCCACAGCAGTTCAATGTGGACCCCACCCAGCTGGAGTACAATCTCCAGATGTTGGGCCTCGTTGCGGGCAGTATATGGGTCCTGGCCTTCATCCCAGTGTGGCTCCGATGGCGCTCCTGCCTGGTCTGTCTGTCATGCAACATGTGTCCCATTGCTGGCAGCCAGGTACCGCGTAAAGACCTACCACCGCTGCTTCAAACCAATGTCCCGAGACAAGGGCTGCAGTGACGTCCCGACCCCATGAGGCACGCCCCGTGAAAGCTTTCAGAGGGTTTCTCCGACCAGGCCCTGGAACCTCCATCCTGGGTAAGCAGCCGAATGCAGGCCCTCAAAGCCTGGGATTTGGTTGGATCAGATCAATGTAAACAGCTGGATGGACATGAAGCGGTTTGATGATGTCACTGCCATATACACGTTCCATATACTTGCCGGCAGGGCTCCGCCGCATTGATTTGGCAGGCCATGGTTTAAGTACTCATTCTGAAGGGTCTCTGCTAAACAGTGAGCTGCATGCAGGATCTTCATGCAACGCTCCCCAATGGAGCTGGGCTCTATGAAGGGTGCGCCGGCAACACATTCGTGAAGCCTGGGGATGCTCTGTGCCTGGGAGGATGAGTGGCATGGTGCGTACTGGCAGGCCCAACGACCCAAAGTCCTTACTTGCCCTTGTGATTCTCCAAGTCGCTCTGAGGCCTTTGGCAGTGCTGGGTCCTTCTGGATGCGGCAAGACAACGCTGTTGTCCTGCCTTGCTGGTGAGGCATGGGGTCTCATGGCAAACCCACGAGTTGTGCCTGGTTTGTGATGGTCAGGTCACAAGCACAAGGTGGACTGGATCCATCTATCTCAACAGGCGCGTGCAGGAAAACGATTCGCCATGCTTTGCTGATGCCATGTAGCAGCCCCATGAGCCATATGTATACACACACACACATATATATATATATATATGAGATGGTCTGCGCTCAAGTCTCGTGGCACTTCGGCTGTCTCCGCAGCAAGGCAGAAAATTGCAAAGAAAAAGCTGCGAAGGACGGCCCGGCCTTCGGTGTGAATTAGCACTTCATGGCTACGCCTCTAGCATGTCGCGCAGCGGGTGAGCTTAGGTCGGATATGTGCGGCAAGATGATGCTCTGCATCCAGAGCTCACGGTCCGAGAGGCACACTTACCCTCTCCACACCCCTGCGCAAACAGCTTGCAGAGGGTTTTACAGCCTTTGAGCAAGAGATGCAAGAGCTTCTTTGGTTGATGCTGTAACATTTTCTGTGAATGCTGCTACACATTGTCAAGCTGCAGGTGATCGCTTTTGTGGGAACCTCAGAGATGGAATCTCATTTGTTTTGTGCCGTTTTGGTGCGATCAATGTGCTTGGAGGCAGTAGCTCTCCGAATGCCGAAAGCCAGTTGGAGAACACGTCATGAGTGGGCGCCGCAGATCTTTTTCAGTAGTGCAGAGGATGTTGCGTGAGAGTCTCCAGGCGCGTCACCTGGACGTTGAGCCGCCTAGGGCTGGAGGCAGGGAAGAGGACGGAGCCAATCGTATCTGGGCATTCAAGAATTGGCAAGGCGGTAGCCAACTCCAAAGTGGGCGGCCACAAATTCCGCGGCATCTCCGGAGGTGAAAGGCGTCGCACGGCAGTAGGGGTGAGCAGCTCAGGCCACCATTATCATTATCCTTGGAATTCTGCTCATGATAAACGGCTCTGTTCACAATCAGGACAGCATTTTGTCATGTCCCAACTGCGAGATCTTATCAAGGTCGAGCTGGCTGTGGCGAGGGGTGTGCTGGCATTAGACGAGCCCACCAGCGGTCGTGCACCCAAGATGGTGGCAAAGTCCAGTTCTGGGAAGCCGAGCCACCGAGGCTTGGACAGCTCCAGCGCCCTGGCCCTCGGAAGTCTGCTCGCAGAACTTGCCTCGGAAGGCGGGCGGGTTTCCTGACGGGAGGCTGGGACTTTGCAACCTTGGGCTGCTTCTGGGCCTTCGGCCAGATGATGTTCGACCAGAAAGATATTCACTGTCAGGGAAGATCTTCTGCAGTGAGTTGGTGCTGGTCGCAGATCACCCCCGCTTCATGCCATAAGAGTGCCATGGTCGTGAAGCTTTTGATCATGGCTACACAGCATGGAGCACAGCTTTGTTTCGAAAGGAATCGTTCGAAACGACTCAATCAGTGAACCTGCGGCATCGCCATTGCAGGCGTCATTCTGCTGGCTTCCATGCACCAGCCTTCACCAGATTTGTTGGCTGACTTCTCGGTTCTCCGGGCTTCTTAGCAACGCCCCATCCTTGAAAGCTCTGCTCAAGGCACACTTCAGCCAAACGCTGGTCTTGGGCTCGCACGGCAGGGTCATGCTCACAGCCTCCCCAGTAGCTGCCAGTAGCTTTTGTGGAAGAGGACTTAGGGACTGGCTTGGGCCTGGCAAGGTGGCTTACTTCGGACCTTCAGAGCAGCTGCCCCTGTACGTGTCGCCTTTGCGCTGGGAGCCAAGCCAAGGGCCTGGAGCCAAGCCAACCAAGCCTGTGGTTTTTGTCTTTGTCAGGCAAGCTCAATCCTGGGGTCAGCAGCGCATCGGACTGACTTTGTTTGCATGGGCTTGCATGCCTGCTACCTTTAGCCTCCATCTCGAATACGCTTTGCATCTCCTGGACCGCAGGACTTGCTGTTGGACATCATCTCTGGACATTTGGCATATTTTGACATACATGATACAGGGAGTTTTCAGAATTGGAGGCCCCTTCCTATACCAAGGATCATATCAGAAGATTTGTCTGCTAGGCTTCACGCACTGGGGCTGCCTGGACAGCTGGGCTGGCCCCCACAGAACGCAAACCACCCACACTTAGATCAAGATGCCGCACCTGCGGGTTCAGGATTTAAGGATTTAGGTTCAGGATGCCCTGGTAGTCTGGCCCAGCTGCTTCAGCAGACCTAAAGAGAGTGTATACTTGAATTTGGTGGTTGCAGAGCCTGCGTTCATCCTCCAAGCCTTTGTGAAAAAACAGAACTCTATGCACAGCCTGTCTCTGAGGCCCCTATCAAGACCAGGCTTTTGATAGCTTTCGGCAGTCCGGGCCCCTGTTTGTAGTTGCTTTGGCTTACGAGAAGCACGCACGGTCTCGGTAAGCTTCGCCACGTGATCTGAGGGCAAAGCTTGCTGCAGATCTACAGGATGACATACAATCAGCTGGGATCTCAGGCTGAGAAACGGAACGTTCCTCAGGAGATCTCAGGAAGGTAGCCACCCTCAGAATCTTACGCATGATCTGTGTCCTTGCCAGAAGTGAAAGGTGCTGATGATGGCCTCGGAAGATGACATGGAGGCAGAGGGTGAATTTGGCTGCCAATCCTGCAAGAATCGGACCTGTAAGGTGAAGTCTGCAGCAATGCCTCCTGTCTGGGTGCAACTGCTATGCGCTCAGCTTTGCTGTAACCAAAGTTGGCATGGACCAACGGATGTGGAGTAGCTCTCTGCTCACAGCAGCCACGGTTTGAGTGTTGTGTGCCATGCAGCCTGCCTGTCTGCCCTTCCGTGTGCTTCCTCGCTAAACAGGAAGCAGCTTCTAATTCGCGAGCTCCAGATCAGCAGGACCACAGCTTCTGAGTAAGATATCGGATCTAGTCTTCGTCTGTATCCGCAGGAGTCTTGCTGCCTACACTTACTTCGAGGTGCACGAAAATTTGCTCTGCAGCATATTGCCCCGAAGTGTTCAATGTTGATGGATGCCAGTGCCTTGTCCTTGGTTTAGCTGGGTCAGCCTATAGCCCTCGTCGAGGCGACAATTGCTGGCGTTTTGCTCGGCGCTACCTATTTTCACATGTCTCTGCGTCTGGCTGGCGTCATCAGGCCATTTCTGTAGGCTTGAAAGCTCGCAGAAGCCGCAGAAGTGTCACGGCTTCTTGCTGCCAGTCGATTGGGCCTCATCTTTGCCGTGCACTGCACTCTGGGGATGCAGGTCAAACCTGACAGCCAGTGTCAACCGTGGCGTGCCTTTGCAATCTGCAAGGCTCTTCAAGGACTTCTGGCTTGGCGAGACGGCTACACCAGCTACCGACGTGAACGTGCCGCAGGATCCAAGCATGGTACCCGCTTAAACCCGCGAAAGCTTGCAAGCCGACTGCAGGATATTACTATACTGGCAGCTTCGTCATCGCCAAAGTGCTGGGCTGATCTTGCCTGATCTTGCTTGCCTGCAGTATCCAGAAGAAGCCATCAACAGTATGAATCAAGTGTGAAAGTCTGTGAGCTGGTTTGCAGAGACCCTTTCAGCAGTCTTCGAGCACTTCTGACTTTGAATAGGTTGTTGTTGATGCTGTCCTTCTGCGGGTCGTCCTCCCAGTGGTTGATCCGTTTACAGTAAACAGGCAGCGATTCCAGTAATCCTGAGGTGGGGCCTCCTGCTTTGATGTGCCGCAAGCTCAGGACTTGGTGGCATCATGCAGTCATGTTATGCGTGCTAGCAAAAGGCGCAATCATCTACCTCCTGGCCAGCATGCATCCAGGACGAGAGGCGTGGTGCAGCGGAGTTGTCCCAGCTCAGTGCATGCCAGTTGACACCAGTTGAGTCACCGCAGCTTCGTAGCTTCGCAGCTACGCAGGCTGTCTGCTGCTTGGGCTTTTGCCTCGCCTCCTTTGTTGGGACCTTATCAATCATGGATCTGCTATGATCTGCTGTTCGCCTTGCAGATCAGCTGTTGCAGCCGTCGCTTGTCTTTCAAAGGTTGCCTCGACATTCTGCCTGAAACTCAATTCCTGCAAGATGCGGTGCCAAGACTTTGCCTGATGCCTAAGGCCTGGCGCTGGGAGCTACGGCACCCAGGTCTGGTGTGGTGCGGCGGGCCTGTTTAAGAGCTGTGCTGCAAGTTCAAAAAGGAGCAGATAATTCAATTCATGACCTGCGCAGTCACAAGGTATTACCACTGGCAGTGCTGCTGATTCTCATCTTTTTGCTGGCCTGCCTGCCAAGCTTGACATGACCAACTGAGCGCATGCAGGTGGGATTGGGGGCTAGCAATGCAGTTGACAGTTTGGCGGACCATTGCTCGCCTCCGGGGAGGATGCCCGCTACTAAATGTGCAACCTTGACATGTCGCATCCATTTTGAAACTTGTTTGAGGTTCTTCGAAACGTCTCGATCTTCAGGGCTTCGTTCAATATGCTGGCAGCGAACGAGCTGCGAGGATTAGATTTCCTGCCAGGGTCCCGGTCTGCCTTTGCTGAACGACTCGGTAGCGGGTAGCGTATATCTACATCGCAGCGGCCCCAAAAGAAAAGGGCTCAGATGGTACGTGACATGCCAGGTTCGATCCGGAAGGTGTCAGCGTCACGCTGGACAGCAGATCCGGTGAGGCTCACCCGGTAAGTTCGGAACGCCTGCCTGCTCCTGTGAATTCCAAGCCAGGACTGGATGGTGGACCTTGGCATCCAAGACAATCCTGTTGCAGAGGAGGTTGGCAACGGTCTCAGGGATTCCCATAGTATACTAAAATATATTTTAGGAAAATATATTAAACTACATCATACTATACTATAGTATACGAGAATGTACGATAGTATAGTACAGTATACTATGGTTTACTATAATAATATGTTATTGATCAGAAGCAGTGAGGGAAGCAGGGTGGAGATGATGACCGAGGCTGGTTGCTGGGTTGGTCTTTCTTTTACATTCTCCTGGCTTGGGCTGTGCTGGCTTCACGGTCAGCCGCTGCCTTAAATCCATCCGAAAGTGAGAAAGCGCACCTCCCTGTACGTATCTGTATCCATGCTGCTGGCAGAGGGGTTTGTGTGCTGCGTAGTTGCGGCGTAGTTTGGGTTTGCAGGACCGTCGGCTTCCCGAGGTCACTTGTTCGGAGTGCGCTCTCCCGCGCGGCTGTGCAACTTGCATTGAGATAACAGGCAGGCAGCCAGGCATGCAGACTGTTATTCCGTCCAAGGGGAGGGCCAGCGCCACCATCGAGCAGCCGCAGATAGGACGGCTCTTCCGCAGCAATCTGACCACACCCAGTCAATCCCGAATTTATGAGGACGCCGGCGAAGTACTGCAAGCGAATGAATGTCCGTCAATTAATGTACAGTAGATTTACAGTAGTAGCATGAAGACAAGTTTGGCTCCAAGGGCCAGCAGCATGTACAGCTGAGCTCAGGGCATTCGGACAAGCGGTTCCCAGGTAAAACTTTCTCGACAAATTCTAGTGTTCTGACAGGGTCAGCCGCTGGGTCATGCTCTGATGCCAGGGTAGCACAGCTACCTGCAACTACTTTGCATACCCAGTGCGAAGGTGATGTTGCTCTTGCATGGTTGAGTTTTCGCGCCAATGGGAGCAGCTATCTTTAATGATCTGCCCCTTGCTAACGCATTTCTTCACCTCAGAGTCTGAAAGAATCTGACTTGTTCATAGCCTCGGAGCGCACGCGGAGCTCCGAGGAGATAGTTGGTATGGATTTATTTTGCGGCCATGGAAGCTGCAGCTAGGCCTGCCCCTAAACCCTGAACAGTCGTCTTTTCCATTATCGCTAAGCAATCCCTGTATACGCCCTATATCCCCGTATATCAAATCAGGGGCAATATCCCAAGGACTGAGGTCACATCCAAGGGTTGCAGTGAAATTGCAGCTTCCACCGGCTGTTCCTTGGCCTGAGTTCGGCTCGCAAAGCGACCGGGTTCGGGCCAAAGGGCCCCGGCCACAACATAGGGCCGCACAGAAGTCCGAAGTCTGCTTCCCCTTTCGGTGATATAGGCCCGGCTGGGGATGACGCCAGAGGCGTCAAGTTGTCAATGGATGAGATGTTGGCGCAGAAAGGTTGTTGCAGAGCAGCCAGAGTAAAGTTGTCTGCTGTGGGCGGTGCCTCACCTTCTCCTGCGTGTTGTCCAGCGTTTTGCGAAGAACTTATCAGCCTTGTAGCAGCATGACGAGCCTGTGGCACTGGTAGACACTCAGCTTGTGGTGAGTACGCAGTGTACTACGCCATGTGATATCATTTGTGTACCTGAGGACATACGGAGCCCATCTTCAAGCCATGGGCCGGTCTTGGCTGGTCTCACTGACCCCAGCCTTGGCAGGTTTAGCAGGCATTGTGATCGGCATCCTTTTGGAACGGTCCCGGCGGACGAAACCCAAGGAGGGGAAAGGATCCGGATCCTCCCGCGACGTGGTGAACTCCGGCGAAGATCTTCGTGTGGACAGGAGGGAACTGGAAGCAGCCGTTTCTGCTTGTTTGGAGGCAGCTGGTGCTCCAAGCACCAAAGCAGTTCTGGTTGCCAAAGTCCTTGTGGCTGCGGACTGTCGTGGAATCCCTTCGCACGGAGTCAATCGAACAGAGATGTATTGCGGAGAGCTCAAGGCGGGGCTCATCAACCCTTTGGCGATGCCTTGTGTCAGCGCTGAGACGGCGAGCACTGCCAATGTGGACGGCCAGAACGGACTGGGAGCCGTGGTGTCTGAGTTCGCAATGCAGCTCTGCATACGCAAAGCGAAGGCTTCAGGCGTTGGTGTTGTTGTGTGTCATAGCAGCAACCATTTTGGGATTGCAGGTTACTGGTCGGACCTTGCATTGCAAGAAGGGCTTATTGGCTTTGCGTTCACGAACACGAGCCCGTTCCTGGTGCCAACTCGTGCATCTACCCGAGCGGGGGGCACTAACCCCATTGCATGCTATTGTCCTGGCACGGGTGACAGTTTTCAGCTGGACATGGCCACTTCGACGGTGCCGGTGGGGAAAGTTGAGGTCTGCCATCGAAAGGGTCAAAGCATTCCACTCGGCTGGGGGGTTAACAAAGATGGATCTCCAACAATCAACCCGACAGAGGTAATGATGGGTGGAGGCTTAACCCCTGTGGGCGGGCTTGAGGAGACTGCTGGCTATAAAGGCTATGGACTAAACATGATGGTGGAGATCTTGTGTGGAGTTCTCAGCGGTTGCAAAGACATCGGTCCAGACGTGCCACCTTGGCGAGTGGATCGCGGGCTGGCCGTGGATTACGGCCACTGTTTCATGTGCATCGACCCCACAAAGCTTCTTCCGAATGGCGAATTCGAGGGGAAGCTAAGTGCTTACCTGGCACGGATGCGAGGCCTTACTCCAAACAATCCCAGATTGCCGATTCTGGTCCCTGGTGACCCGGAGCGAGCAGAGGAGCATGCAGCAGCCAAGCAAGGGGTCCGCCTCAACATCCAAGTGGCACTGGGCCTGCGATCCCTGTCACAAGAACTTGGCTGTCTTCAGACCATGCCGATGCAAATCCAGAATCTGCCACAGGACGCCATGGCGCCAAAGCATCCGCATACAGTTTAGACCAAAATGTCAACGCAGCTCTTTCTGAGACACGGGCATGTGCAGCACGTGGCTTTCTTGCAATCTCCGCTCGCTTGGCCCTTCAGAATTCACGCGCTGATCACGAACTACTTTGCGACTCAGGTCGCTTGTGTGAGGAGTATGTTGCAGCCAAAGGGGCCCAGGTGAAACTAGTGTGTCGATGTTGCATGCGGACGCAAGCCACGAGCCAGTACTCTCATAACAGGCTGTTGTGTGGCGAACCTTTTGAGCTGCTTGCCTAAACAGCAGCATATAACCACATTGAATCGCATAGGACACTTACTAGTTTCCTGTCCCTGTCCGAAGTTTTGTCGATGGTACGTGCACCGAGCACGCTGCTCGCGCTATGGCTCTCTGCTACAAACGTGGAGACCAGCGTATCACGGGGGGACTTTGCAGATCCGGCTGTACTGGAGGTGAGACAGTGACGCAACTTCAAGCCAAACTCCCAAGTCCAGAACATGGCCTGCATGGTTAAAGAAAAATGTCCCTGTTCAGGAATTCGACAGGGAAAGCTGCCAGGATGCTGGCGAAGCTTCGTGGTTGCAGCGCAGCGCCAGACGGCAAAGCCAGGCGTGGTCCTTCGAATTTTCTTGAAGACAAAGAGTAGCAGGCTGAGTTGCTTTCTGATTCCGGGAGGTGCAGATGCACAAAGGCCAAAGCGATATCCTACAGAATGCCTCCGACATGCACGGCAGGCAGTACTGTGACTCACACACTGGTGGCTTTGCTGTAGTTGACACATTCGAGAGCTAATGCCTTGCAGCATTGCGTTGCTGCATAAGGTGGCAGCTGTCGCTTCTTCGGCTGTTCGTCATCGCGTGGTCCCACGACTTGCTCCAACAGAGAGTGCCGCTGCCAGGCCGGCTTTTGTGCCGTCAACGGTGTCTGCAGAGAGCGCACTGCTCACGCAGTAGACACGTGCGGCAGACAAACCGGGGGAAGCTGCATGATGTTCGGCTGCCACTCCTACCGCGGACCAGTGCAGTGTGTGAGTGGTAAATGCGTCTGCCAAGCTGGTTACTGCAGCGCCAACGATGGCAGCTGCCACAGGCCTAAGCCACCCATCAAAGCTCACGTGGCCTTGGTGAACTCGGAGCATCCAACCTTCCCAGGCTCTCAGGCCGCTATCCGCACTGGGGTTTGCTTCAGTGGCGGGGGCTCACGTGCCCTCTCTTTTGCCCTGGGAATCCTGCGTGCCCTGGAGAGTCTTCAGCTGATTCCTCACGTCGATGCCATCTCGAGCGTTTCTGGTGGAACCTGGGCCTCATCTATTTACATGTTCGCGCAGAACGTCTCGGTGAAGGCAAGAATTATACCAGCACATGTCGTGTCATGGTTGTCGACAGCTCTGTTTCGCCTCTCAGATACTTGTTACTCGTGTTTGACCTGTAGCAGGAGTTGCTGGGGGAGGACACAACTCCAAACGACCTGACAATGCAGCGGCTACAGAGTCAGCCTCCGCGACTGGGTGCACCTCGGGCCAGTGAGCAAGCTTTCATCAACAAGTATCTGGAGACTCTGGAAGCTTCCAACAGCACCCTGTTGCACCTGGCTGATCCTAGCTGAGGATGTGGCCACTACCAACATCCTCTCCTTGCTGTGGAGAAAATATGCCATGCCCACAATCAGGAGATCTGAACCTTGCACTGCGACATGCAGTATGTTGCCCAGCCAGGTCAAGTCTGTGTCCAATCCCCACGACCTGTGGATTGATGTCTACGCGGAGGCAGTTCTCAAGCCATTCGGGCTTGCAAACAGGCGAGACTTGCTTGCTAAATTGGCAAGATATAGCTATGCGCATGTCCAACCCTGCAGGAGCCAGTTCATGGCAGCTGATGAGGCGAGCCTCCAACGAATCCTAGAACGAAACCCTGAGCTTCAGCGGGAGCAATTCTTGGTTCGGGACCTAGTTACCAGCAGTCTTTGATGCTGGGAGCTGCAGTTCTCCAATCCCTTCCTGGGTGGAAGGTCCCAAATCCATTGCGCCCCAAGACGCTCTGGCCCCAGAGCTTGCTGACTTGCCCTTGCTGAGCTTACTGCCTGCACCATTGTGACCAGTTGACGGCAAGGTATATCATGGGCGGAACCATTCTTGCTCCGGTCGGCCTTGAAGCCACTGAGAGAAGTGCAGTGTCAGCGACTGACAATGGCAGTCAGTTGCAGCTCGCGCCAAGAAGATGACCTTTAAACATATGTTTCTCCTTGCGGCGCTGTAGGTCGCTCCAAATGAGTCCAGATTACACTGGCTCTCCATTCTACCCCCAGGCGAAGTCGAGTGTTAAAAATGTGTTCGATAGCTGGTGCGATCTTGGAACTGCAGCCAGAGCAGGAGGATGTTGTTCAGTACGAGGGTGCAGGCGACCGCGATTTCCTGGTGGGGGGTGGCATGGTGGTGGTGGCCGCAGAACACAGGTGAGCGGTGTCTAAGCAGTGTTTAAACAGTTGCCTAGGAGAGCTTCGCCTTCGGCGGCTCCACGCCACTTACTGTGAGAACCCGAGATGCGGTGGTTGGCAAATTTGCAGCTGCGTGATGTTTCAAGTACTCAGGAAGCAGGGCAGATGGGAGAGCACTTGGCGCAGATGGAGGTGTGCTGTGCGCTGGGGCAGAGGGCAGTAGCAGCTCTTGGTGAGTGTTTCTTGGGAGGCGCCTCCATCTCCATTTAGCCTTGCTGATGCCATTGGAATCAGCAGCGCCGCTTTTGCATCCGTGCTTGTGAGTGCGACCTGGCCTGATAATCAAACCGTCAAGATGCAATTGCTCCCACGGGTGCCCACAGCAGGCTTCTGGCTGGCTGTCAGCTGTTCAATGGATTGCGGGCCAGGCCATTTTCAGCGTAAGCTTGTCAGCAGCCCCGTTTACAGAAAACAACTCCTGAAGGCACGTGAGTATCTGCCGGTCAAAGACTACTGGCCTGTCCTATCCCATCGCTTCAGGAAGTGGAGGCCGCGATAAAGTATTACAGGGCACAGAATGAGCTAGCCTCTCACGCCGCAGGTCTGCCATGAAGTATGAGTTGGGGGTCGGGCTCCCATCAATTGGCTTATTGCTCATAGTCGCAGTCTAATTCAACTAATGCAGGATGGCGCTGAGACGGACAACACCGGCATGCCGCTTGGCTCATGCCTGCTGCATCCTGCGTGCACCCGCGACCAGGGTGACCAGGCAATGATATGCTTCCTTGCGCATTGAGCAGCCTCTTTGAGGATGGCGCTGCTGCAGCGGCGGGTCCAGAAGATCGTGGTTGTCCACAGCACCAATGTGGAGCTCTCAAAGGTGCAGCCTTTGTGAAGTCTGCAGTGTATAGTCGTATTGGGCGGGCAGATGTCCGGCAGTGAGGGCAGCTCGCGCTGCTGCCGCCATTGTCAGCTGTTTACAGGAGCTTGATTTCTGCATTTTTGACCTGTCGGACCTCGATCTCCACAAAAAAGCGTGCCCGTCAGATTCAGCTTGGTGCACTGTTCGGCTGCAGAGTTGGGACAACTGTTGAGGAGATTCTTGCTTCGCAACAGGTCTCCAACGACCTGCTGGACAAGTTTGGTCATGTTGCCGAGAATGCAGGTGAGTACTTGGTTCACAACCAGGCTGGAGAGTCGAGACCAGAACAACCTAGGCGATGCAAAGGAAGTTGTCTTGGATGACATTCCTTGCCACTGTGCTTTCAAATTCATCTGCTAAGCCCGGCGAGCAAGTAGCATGCCGCAGGTTTTTCCTCGCAAAGATCTACAGCCACTACTGTGTGAGTTTCAGCAGCGCAGCTCAAGATGAATCAGCAGCCTGTTCTGGTTGGACTTGCCGCGAAAGACCAGGAAGAAACGCAAAGCCGGGGATCCACTGGTGGTGGAGAGGCAGCTGGAGGCAGCAGCTTTTCGCCCTCCTACAACTGTTGGTGTGCCAATTGCCGTGGAAGGTTTTGGAGAACAAGAAGTGGGGTATTCGTGGCAACTTCCAAGCGCCACCTGGCTGGAACTGAGGTATAAGCCGCAGCACTTGGAGAAGTGTTTACGGAAGTGCAGATGCAGAGATGATGCAAGCGAGCCTTATGTTTCGTGGGATCATGCTCGTTTTTCCCCACCCTCACAGTGGGGTTGCTTTATGTTCAGGAGTCCATGTTCTCCTGGCCTTCCGTGCAGTGTATCTCTGCAGTGCCCCAAATTTTGCACTGCCCAACCCCAGATTATTCACAACTACTCACCCCCAGTGTCCCTGCCGCGCCCAACCCCCCAAGTCTCCCTGCCTGCAGCGCTCAAGCGCAGAATGTGCAGAATGTCCGTACAGCGCCTTACCTTTCAGTATCCCTGCTGTGCCTAACCCAAAATACTCCAGAGGTTCCCTGCAGTGCTCCCAGTGCTGAACTTCGGGGTATCCCTGAACTGCCCAACCCACCACCCCAACGGCAGTGCTTGGAATGTACGCTTGTTATGTCTGCAGGCTGGTAGATACATGCTCCAGATTGTTGGTAGAAGTAGTTGACGATGCCAGCAAACGTAGATGATTTGACCATCTTTTCGTGAAAGCCAGCACGTGCCAAGCATTGACAGATTTCACTACCAATTCTTTCCAAGGGGCGGGCTCCCCCAAAACGGCAATTCTGAATGTTCTTTTCCTCAATTTTCTCATATCCTTTGTGCACGCACCCAAGTGTCAAGCATCTATGGATGCTCTGTTTGGGGAGGTGGGGTGGTGGTGGTTCAATTTTGCCTGGTTTTTTGAGCTAGCCTGCACCACAGGCTGGACTTTCCGGCGTTGCTGTGGAGGGCCCTTTTAGGTTAGATTTCTGGGGATCTTGGAGGGATCTTGGGTGGATCTTGGGGGGACCTTGGGGGATCTTGGGGGCATTTGGGGTATCTTGGGGGGATGTTGTGGGTATCTTGGGGGGATCCTGGGGGGTCTTGGAGGGATCTTGGTTTATTTTTTTAGGGGTTTCGGTAGTAGGGTTGCAGTTCTTTTCATGGGCGGTGAGACCTGGGCTGCGTGCTCTTGTTTATCGTCTGTCTCTTCACGTCCTGTCTCACCACTCCTGTCCGTTATTGAGCTTTCGTCCCAGCTCGTGGCTCTCAATCTTTTTTGGCACCCTCCCGTGAATGAAACCAGGAGCCAAGCTGCCAAGCATTGTTTACCCCACCAACTCTTTCCAGGGGGCGGGCCCCCCAGGGGGAAACTATGGGCAATTTTTTCATCTTTTTTGGCTCTGTGAATGCAACTCAAGTGTCAAACATTGCCAAAGTACACCCGCAACTCTTTCCAGGGGGCGGGCACTCCAGGAGGAAACAATGTGCAATTTTTTCCTGTTTTCCAGTTTTTTTTTGTGCGTTCTTTGTAAATACAACTAGGTGTCAAACATTGCCAAATTACACCAGCAACTCTTTCCAGGGGGCGGGCACCCCAGGAAGAAACAATGGGCAATTTTTTCCAGTTTTTTTTGTGCGTCCTCTGTGAATACAACTAGGTGTCAAACATTGCCAAATTACACCACCAACTCTTTCCAGGGGGCGGGCACCCAGGAGGAAACTATGGGCAATTTTTCCATTTTTTTTTGGTGCGTTCTCTGTGAATACAACTAGGTGTCAAACATTGCCAAATTACACCAGCAAATCTTTCCATGGGGTGGGCCCCCCAGGAGGAAACTATGGGCAATTTTTTGATTTTTTTTTGTTGCATTCTCTGTGAATACAACTAGGTGTCAAACATTGTCAAATTACACCAGCAGCTCTTTCCAGGGGAGGGCCCCCCAGGAGGCAGCGATGTGCAATTTTTTCCAGTTTTTTTCTATACCTTCTCTGTGGATACAACTAGGTGTCAAACATCGCCAAATTACACCAGCAAATCTTTCCAGGAGGTGGGCCCCCTAGGAGGAAACTATGGGCAATTTTTTGATTTTTTTTGTTGCGTTCTCTGTGAATACAACTAGGTGTCAAACATTGTTAAATTTCACCAGCAACTCTTTCCATGGGGCGGGCACCCCAAGAGGAAACTATGGGCAATTTTTTCCAGTTTTTTCTGTGCGTTCTCTGTGAATACAACTAGGTGTCAAACATTGCCAAATTACACCACCAACTCTTTCCAGGGGGCGGGCCCCCCAGGAGGAAACTATGGGCAATTTTTCCATTTTTTTTTGGTGCGTTCTCTGTGAATACAACTAGGTGTCAAACATTGCCAAATTACACCAGCAAATCTTTCCAGGAGGTGGGCCCCCAGGAGGAAACTATGGGCAATTTTTTTTTTTGTTGCGTTCTCTGTGAATACAACTAGGTGTCAAACATTGTCAAATTACACCACCAACTCTTTCCAGGGGGTGGGCCCCCTAGGAGGAAACAATGGGCAATTTTTTTTCAGTTTTTTCTGTGCGTTCTCGGTGAATACAACTAGGTGTCAAACATTGTTAAATTACACCAGCAACTCTTTCCATGGGGCGGGCACCCCAAGAGGAAACTATGGGCAATTTTTCCATTTTTTTTTGGTGCGTTCTCTGTGAATACAACTAGGTGTCAAGCATTACAAAATTAAAGCTCTCCTAAGCATCTCTCGGTTGAAAAGCAAGCCTTGCTGCCAGAGCCCCTTGCAAGGCCATGCGCAAGCCTACCTGCCCAAAACTTGAAGACCTGAAAAACCTGAGCCTCGCATTCTAGTCCCATTGGGTGCTCCCAAAACGTTTCCGAAGCTAGGATCCATGGTGTGCCACCCAGAAACTCTTACAGCGCTATGCCAAGACAACCCTGAAGCCCATGGCTTTCGCTTGCAAGGACACAGGCATGCAAGCAGTCTCAGACAGCAGAGTTCACGAATTGAATTGGATAGCAGCTAGCACCAGCGATCCTCCTGCAAATCCAAATTTTACTGCGGAAGCCGCCTTGCGTCTTTTCTGTCCTCTAGCTCGGTTCGTCAAGCTTTCCAACACATTGGTGCCAAGCAGCTGTATACCCACCACGGGTTTCTCAGGAGTGTGCCAGCACTCAAGAGGGTTCCAGCTGCTGCAGGTTGTGTTGGGGTACCCGTTGCCTACATGTCTGGTCATAGAGAGGTTCACTCATTCCTCAGGATTGTTTGAGACAGGCTTGGGGGTTTGGGGATGCTTTCATTTTGTTCCATTATTCTTGAAGGGTGAGGCCTTGTGAAATCTTGTTCATGCAAGAAGTGGGGATTGTGCCATTTTGCAAGACAGACTCGAAAGTCAGAAAAACTTCATTCGATTCGATCTCCTGGCTTCTAAGGTCGGTGATCTTCGTGTATCTGAGCGGGTGCGACAGGTTTGATATGAACTTGCCACCCGAGACGCTGGAGGAGCCAAGTTTCAGCACCTGGCTGCTTTAGAAGTAAAAGCGTTCTTTCCGAAGCAAACCGAAGCAAGGAGGTGCAGAAGGGTCGTGCCACCCCTGGCTGCAGTGGAGGCTTTCTTTGCTTCAGGATGCCTTGTACGACTGAGGTTGGGGCAAGTTTAACAACTGGCCACATTTCAAAACGCCTCCCACCTAGTCCGATCGTTTACGCAGATTCTGGTCCCTGCGCACTCAAGCGAGGTCATCCCAAAACTCTGGGAAGTTCACATCCTACACCCCGGAGCAGGCAGGAAGCTGAACGGGATTTGCATCTTGCTTTCCTGCGACACTTGCTTCCAGCCATTCAGGTAAATCTCTTGTCCGCACTGGGAGAGTACATGATCCGCAGAAGCCTGTGATAACGTGCTTCAACAATTTTGCTCTGTCCCATTCTGTGTTTCCAAGGCTCCAACAGAGAGATGTTCATGCGATTCTTTCTTTCTTGACGCAGCTACTGCTTGGAGCTCAGTCCAGGAAACGAGCCTATTGCAGAAGGGATTCAGCAGGGATATGTGCCATGAGGAGGAAGTAGGGACGAAGGGTTTGCTGTTCAGGTGCCGCACCTACCATGCGCTGGCCCGCGGAAATTCTTTTAGCTCTCTCCTGAGAAATGCGCTGTGCTCTGCGTGTACCAGAAAGCTATCCGTCCTGTGTGAGGTCTTTATTGTGTGGACATGCTCATGACGGCTGCCATGCAAAAAATGGCCGTGACGCCCTGCAAGCATGGCGCATGCTGGTAGCTTCGTTTCATGGAGGGTCGGCTTACTGCTTCTTGCTTACGTGACACCAGCGGTACTTCAGCTCAACTCACGCCAAAAGCGCTTGACTGAACATCCTCTGAGGTCTAAGGTCCCTAGAAAAGCGTTTCGAAAAAGCATTTGGAGTGCAATTTGCCAGAAGCTGTCTCCAGCGGTGGGTTTCCACTAGCCCAAAAACTCCTCACAGACCAATCCCCGCACCTTTCCCTCTCTGCCACAGACTCATGAAACTTTGGGCGCTTCTCGTGTCCTTGTGCTTCGGGTTTGGTGTGGGAGGAGAGGATGCTCTGGATCACGATGATGCTTGCCACAAAAGCAATCCTGGTGAATGCGCCGCATCGTGGTTACAGCGACGCGCACATCGCGTTCAAGAGACCCCTCCAGCCGATGCTCACAAGCTGGTAGTGGAGGGAAAGCTGCTAGCAACTTCCTCGGAAGTTCATTCATATGGAGCTGCTTCTGCGGAGTCCTTCAGCGCTGCTAACTCCAGCGCGAGTTTTTGTGACACTCATACTGGAGGCACCTGCAAGTACTTCAGCTGCAAGTCTTCTCGCGGACCAACGCAATGTGTTGCTGGGCTGCTGTCAAAGAATTTTAGTTACCAAATACTAATAACATGGTTTCCCATAATTGTAGCTGAATCTAAGTTCCTTAGCACCCTATCTAACTCAAGTATGACCACAGCTCCCATATGATTTTACATGTTTCTTTTTCATTTTGATTCTCCATCATGGCAACTAAACTCTAAATCCTAAACCCGAGAGCCCAATCCCACAAACGGTTTCTAACTGGACTTTGTGCAGTTGGAACAGGGTCCGAGACTTAAAGCAAAAGCCCTTAATAGCCACTTAGGTTGAAGGGCACTGCCGCTGCCAGCCTGGCCACTGTGCGGTTGGGGGAAGCTGCGTCCCAAATGATCACTCCCACAATTTCCTGCAACTTACTGGTTGTTAGTAAGGAAGGAAGCATGGAAATGAGGGCGGAGAGTCTTTGTATTGTTGGGGACGATGTTTTGGGTTACCATGTTACTGTGGAGATCCATGCCTCCACTCCCAAGTAGCAAGCAGTAAGGCAATGCCCTCAGCGCACTGGTGGCACATGCAGCTGGTTCGGATACTGCTGGCAGCGCCGTGGCCCGACACGCTGTGTGAATGGCGAGTGCATGTGCAAACCAGGCCTCTCTGCTGCAATGAAAGCTTGTGCTGATCTTTGGCATTTCATGGTCATAGCTGAGTCATAGCTGGTAGTCGGTTGGGGGGCCAGGACAAATGAGTACCACCTAAATGAGCTTCACTCACAACGCCTGCAGGCTACTGCTCAGATGATGATGGCCGATGCCATAAGAAGATGCCAGATGTGTATGCGGACATCGTCCCAGTTAACGACGAGAGGACAGAGTTTCCACCCAGACAGGCAGGGTTAATTTTGCAATTGATGCTTTGGCCATTTCTGGTCTACCCCTGGCAGGCAAACCTGCAGACAGCGATTTGCCTGAGTGGAGGTGGTACCAGGGCCATGGTTGCAGCGATCGGCGCGCTGAGGGGCCTGGAATACCTGAACTTGCTTGTCCGCACCGATCTCCTGGTTTCGGTGTCTGGTGGTACGTGGACAGCTGGACCCTTCATGCTGCCTACGCAAAGTGAGTTTTGCTTTTGTTCCTTTTACTTGCGGTTCTTCCGAAGTCTTTTTCCTGTAGAAGGATCGTCTGTGGAAGCTTTAGGGCGTCAAGTTTACTTGTTGAGAACCTCCTGCCAAGAGAAGACGTAGACCTTCACTTCAGCACAGGCCCAAGCCATGCCAAGCAGCATGTCGCTGTGACATGCTTGAATTGCCCATAGCATGTTCGGATAATTCTGTTCGACTGATTGACATGCGAAGTGTTACACGGTGACGGGATGGGCATAGTAGGCTAACCTAACTATTTTTGTCTTCATGCAATCTGGCTGCCTTGAGTTGGCTCGGTTGGCGAATGTGTGCAAAGGAATCGCTTGAATTCTAAGGTTCTCACACGACCTGAGCAAGGGGCGGCTGCTGGGGAACCCCACGCGCCCCTCAGAGCTTTCATTGGAGGAGCGCAGCTGCCAGTTCATAGTTTAAGCTCAAGCTCAAGCTCTGTATTCGAATACTTCCTCGTGTCATTCCTATGATCATCCTGGGCTGCAGGAGCTGACTAAGCGGCCATCCTTAATAGGCGTCCGTGCCTCGATGAACCAGCTGCAGACCATCAGGCAAGCCCCTGACACATCAGGATTCGGCTACGCATGACATCTATGGCCGCAGCCTTTTGCATCCACAACCCGGGGTCAAAACTGCTTTGCTTGCCAAGATCTACTGAAGTCATCGTTTCTCAACAACGATGACCCTCACGGGATTTGGGTGAACGCGTTCAACGAGGCGCTGGCTTTCCTTCCCTCTTGGCTGCACATGTCCTGCATGCCTTACAAGTCAGCAGCAAATGTTGTTGCTTGGTCAGGTCCTTTTGAAGCCCATTGGCTTGGGCAACATGAGCAAGTGCCCTGTAATTGTGCTGTGCCTCTGATGTCCTGTTTGCTCTGAAGATGCCTGTAGACTTCGCCGCTAGGGCACATATTGCACCTAAACACAGGATGTTTCTACACATAGCGAGAGGTATATGGCTCCGGATGAGAACACAGTGCAGCGGATTGTCCGTGATAATCCCCATCTGCAACGCGAGGATGTTGGTGATTTGTATGGCCCACATCGCCTCGTGATTGCATTATTCGGAGCTTTGGAGGACTTCATCATCCCGGCCCCAGAAAGACCGCGGGCCTTCGTCATGCCGCCGTGTCGCAAGAAAAGAAGATGGCATTCTGTATCCGTATGTGTCTATGATATACACATATTCAATATGATGCAGGAAGTTTGCACATAGTCATCCTTGAGTATATGGCTTTCGATCTTTGGGAGGGGTTACGCACTTGGAAAATAGGTACGTTGAAATCAATAGATAGAATTACTGTTCGGAGTCTGTTGACAGGCTATGGAGTCTAAACTGTGCTCTGGAAACATTCCTGGGAGATATTGTGAACATACTTTGTCCCTTCTTTTGAAGAACGACAGTTTCTACTTGCTTCAGGATGACTATAGGGATGCATGTATCCCCAGTTGTGATAGCTTTTGCCTTCTCAAAGGTTGGGAGTTCTCCTGGCTCCTCTCGGTCATGAGTCGGCCGATGACACGGTCGTGCGCGCTGCTGAGTACAGGGCTTCTGCCATGATGAACTCAGTCCTAGCTAAGCAACCAAGCATGCCCTAAGGTCTTTGCAGATGTCTCCGGACTTCTCTGGCAGCCCTTTCTATCCTGGCCGCCTGCCCGGAAATTCTCCTGAGGTCAGGTCAGGCATCGCATGCAGCTGCAGCAGCAGCAGCAGTTGTTTTTGCACCGCAATGTGTGCAGCAGGTTGCCTGGCATTCTAAGGACGCGAAGGTCAGCTGAAGTACGATGAAGAGGGTGAGCGTTGGTTGCACCGGTCCGACATTCCAGCCCTGAAAATGGCCGAGACCTTGGCTCCTTGTTGGTTTCTTTCGCATTTCCTGTGCTTGGTTAGGTTATAGGAGGCGGCATGGTTGAGACCTTTGCCTTTGGCAGCGACACGCCCTTCTCTAGCCAGTCTGGAGGCCTGTTGCCTTGAGACGCCTCCTGCTGGCTGCTGTTAGAAGAACTTCCTTGGACAGGGCATCATGTCAAAATGCCCTCGCCCTCCGAGCCCTTCAGCCTGGCGAAGGTTGGCTACTTGTACAGACTGCTGCAGTATGGGGTTGCGTGGGCTTGAGGCCCCGTCTCGGCTCCCTCGTAATGTTTTAGCTGAGGGGGCGTGCTGTAACTAACAAGACATGGATGCCAGACACCCAGAAGCTACAACGGCAGGCAGTGGGTGTCAGCAGTGCTGCTTTTTCGGCGCTGACCTCGCAAGCCATGGATGTGCTCGGCGGGCAGACGGCACAGGCAGCAATCTCGCCAAACCCTGCAAGTACTTGGGGCCTCAATTCCAATCAACAGAAACCTAAAGAAAAGTAGCTGGGAGGCTTTGATCCCAGTGTCGACATTGTGGCCGGTGACGTCCAAGAGATTTCCTGGTCCGAAGGCCCGGATATGGCTTTGGAATGTGCCTGTGATGTTCGTCTATTATTGATGTTGCAACAGTAACATACCTTGGTCCTCATTTCTTGAATCGCTTGACTTGAAGGCAGCTGCCAAATTCAAGATTGGCGATGGTGGCCATATGGACAACTCCGGCTTGATGCCAGCTTTGCAGCGGAAGGCCAGCACCACAAGCTTTGTCGCAGTACTTAGAGCTTCCATGCTTCATCATCCTGTGGCACTGTTTCATTTGTCAGCACGTGCTCTACTCGGACTTATGCATCAGCGGGATGCTGCTTTGAAGAGATCTATCCAAGAATGGACGTCCAAGTTGCAAAATGACTTTCTAATTCAAGTGTCTTGCAAACCAGATGCTGCGCACTTGTTTTGAATGCATCGTCTCCGACTCAAAATGCAGTGTTTCCTGCGAAGAAAACTTTGTCGTAGCTTCTCTGGTTTCCCGAACTCGAAACGAGACCTTTGACTGCGCCTTTCATGATGAGTCTCCTTACCTGCTTTTAAATACCAAGTGAAGGTCTGCTTTAGAACATGACCGTGTCAGCTGCAAAAAGAACCAGAAGACCAGAAAAGACGTGCCAGACACAGATGCAATCAAGACAGCCCAAGTGATATTCTTATGTGCTCGTTGAATGCAGCCACCTCGGGACCTCGACTTGACTGGAACCGCAGGACTTAATTGATAATTGATCTGCTCCCAGACCGAAATTGTCTCTTCCAGGAGTGGCTTGGATAAAGGCTCAGAAGGTGCTGTTGAGGCTGTAAGTTATCCTAAGACTGGTACTTGGTACTCTTTGCTGAGCCCGCGGAGGTGCCAAGGATTGCTATGTTCCTTGACACGGACGTCAAGATCGGCATGAAGTCGGAGCGGGTCATTTTGATCATAGCAACATGGAACAGCTCCACCGTAGTCAAAGAGAATGCATGTAACTGGTGCACTCGAGGACTTCTGCGCCTTCGTCCCAGTGCGCGGATCTCAGGTTTCAGATCGTGTGCCAAAACAGTGCAAGGAAGCCTGACAGTGACAGGGACCCGGGAGAGCTAAGCGGAGCAGAGCCCTGGCTGCACACCTTTTTCATGCTTTCAACCTTCCCTGGACTGCACCGTTGTCAAGGGGCATTTGACTTCTGAGGCCGCATGGTACTTTGTGGACAAGTTCGGACTGGGAGCCCACGTGGACGGATCATTTCTGATGCACAACCAGGCTCCACAGGATCTGCGCAGTCAATGCTTGGGCCTGGGAGCGGGTTAGGTCTTTCGCTTCAAAGACCTCCAGCCAATCCTGTGCGATCTGCAGACACATAGGCAGTGCGCAAAAAGCAGTTTGCATATACCCCCAGACGGTGGAAGTAGTTTGACAGGCGGGCTGGCAGGCCAGCCGTGAGTCTGAGGGATCTGGAGGTGATCAAGAACAGCTGGTGCGGGCCACAGAGCCTGTAGCCGGCTCTTCCCTGTAGCTAGACAGCTACGTACAGCTACCGCTTTGTGCTGCTTGAAGGTGGGGCATCGAAGGAGGCACTGCAGATGCAAGAGTGGCAAGAACTCGCGTCCATTACGTGAAGCTTCTGTCGCATGTTACAATCTTCATGTAGGATGGACCGTTAAGCTCCTCGTGTATCACCTGGATAACAGCAAAGTCTTTGAGAACCAGCTGCCTGCAGACACACAGAAGGAGACAGTGGCCCTGATGAGAAACCTTAGACGCTGCCACTGTCACTGTGGAGCCTTGCTTTGGCAGGAGCTTGCGAAGGGAAAGAAGGGCATGTTTGTTCCTCTCAGGAAAGTGGCCAACATATGCATTCAATATGTCCAGCCCCTTGGGCTTCCAAGGCCAACTTCCCCCAGTTCTCCATGGTGAAGCAGAACCCGCGGTCCTTGATCTCTTACACAAGCGCTCAGGCGCAAACTGCTACTTGTACCGGACAGAGAAGACTTCTACTTGCCCAAGTATAGTAGCTGGGCAGACAGCTTCTAGGCCAACATGATAAACAGAAGTACCTGAGCAAGTTGCAACTGAGCCATTTGCTTTGGTTACTTGGTAGACAACGCAGGTCAACCTTTTGTCCGCTCTGGTGGAGTTGCCTGGCTTCTATGGGAGTGATGCGCTTTGCTGTCAGACCAAACTGTGGTTGTTTTGCCCTTCAGTTCGTTGCAGAGCATTGTCTCCGCTTGCTTGTATCTTCGGTCGCAAACTTAAGATACCATGACGCTCAGGTTCGGCGTGCGTGAGCACGCCGGCTACTTCCGGGAAGTGCTTGCTGGAATCCCACGCAACCTTGCAGAGTGGCAGCCAAGTGCTGGGTTGGGCACCCAACCAAATGTTAGCGTCACAGCCATGCTAGTTGAGGGCCTGCAGCCTGGATTGGCAAGTAGCAGCGCTCATGGTAAGAGGTTCGAGGACCTGCACCCTCGTGAGGCTGAAGGAGGTGCAGAGCCCAGCTTCAAGAGTGTCGACTTGCACATTTGCGGCTGACTTCGGATGGATAGAACCCACAACCGAGCCCGTGTATGTGTTGGAAGCTATGAAGTTTCAATGCTTCATGCAGCTGCCCCAGCCTGAAACCAGGATCCGAAGAGCTGTCGGACATCTTCTCTTCAGACTCTTAGTGAGTAGGCATTGTAGGGACACCAATGAGGTGTCAAACTGTTTGGTATGCTGAAAACTCGGCCAACAATTAGTTTGCTGTCTGCCACCAGAGCACGACAAAGAAGAGCTGCAAGCACGACCTCTTGCTGATAGCGAAAGGTCAGGATGCAATGCCTTGGTCATGCAGAGGCAGCGCTGTCTCCAAAAGAGTCATGAAGAGTCTGGAATTCTATCGCTGAGAAGTCGAAGCCTCCGCTCTTGGTCTATCTCAGAAGCTCGATGAAGCTCGCATGCGCAGAGGTCCTCTTTCTGATCCGAGTCATGAAGCGCAATTTGCCGGATCATGAAGAAGCCACAAAGCACGCCCACTGAAAGCGGCCACGATCACGACAATCTGAGAAAGTCCAGCGGCCCATAGTGTGAACCTCATCGCCATGGGCGTGGAGGCCAGAGGCTATAGAGGCTCCAGTAGGTGCAAGCCAAGTCTTGGTGAACAGTCAAGTAGATCGCCAGACATCAGGGTTTCGCACGCAATCCAGTCTGCACTTGGATAGGGTAATCGACTTTAAGACCCATGGCGCAGATAGCGCAGATGGCACAGGTGGAAGTGCAGCAAGCAGGAACGGGCAAGACCTTTCCGCAGAAAGGGAACCGTCTGGAGGTGGGAAATCGCTTTCGTTCCCGCTCCTGCATGCAAGTCACGCGGAGGTTCACTACACTGGCACATTGGCCATCCGCCCAGACCAGAGTGGCATGTTGTGTCGGCATTTTTGATTCCGTGTGGTGCTCTGTGGATCAGCTGATGTTAGTGACTTGGTGCATCTCCGATTCTTGGCCTGTCGCCAGCTATGTTACACCGTGACATGAGGCAGCTGACGGACGAAAGTTTGACTCTTCTCGAGACCGTGGCAAGCCCTTCTCCTTTGTGGTGGGTATGGAACCTGCCCAGGCTGGGGCTCAAGTATCACCAGGTGCCATCCGAGAGCCGTAGCCTTCCAAGCCTTTCAGCAGGTGATCAGAGGTTGGGAGGAAGGCATGCTGCAACTGTCGCTCGGCGAGAGGGCTACATTGCGAATCAGCAGGGAGCCTGGCTTCTGTGCATGGAGAGTCGCAGATGTCAGTCGCAGACACGACAAGCTATGAAAGGCCATGCGTGATTTGCCAAGAACCAAGACCAAATAGATGTGCAAGTTCGGGATGCTTCCCTCATCCCCGGTTCCTGCAAGGTCAACGAGCAACTTACCAGACCATAGCAATCTGTGCATCAACCTTTACTTTGTATGGCTTAGTTACTGACATTGACTAACAATTTCTCTTCTGATGCTCAGATCAGCACACCCATTGAATCTGTGTCTGATTGGCATTGTGAATGGTTCGTTCACCCGTTAGCCTTTAGCAAGATGCATCAAATGCTTTGACGGAACCGCGTGAGTCAAGCAGGATGTTCCTGCCTCTAAGGTTCAGACTTGGCATATGGCGAGTCTGGTTACGGAGACGGAAGTTTCTTGCCTTGTAGAGTTTCCGGTCGTAAAAGCAACAGCCTGTGGGACTCCCTCGCCGTGTCTGCATGTATGCCGAAGTTCTTAGGCAAGATCCCTCCGAATGCAGACCTCGTTTTTGATGTGGAGCTGATCTCCATCAATGGGAAAACGAGGGCCGACCTGGAGAAGTTCGAGTCAGAGCTGGACAAGTGGGTCACAAAGACCCTCGGCAGTTCTTCTTCTTTACTGCATGCTGACCGGTGGATGACCTTTGTCAAGCATGGCACTGCAGACCTGCAATGACACTGGCTTCAGGATTCATGTTGCGTTTCAGTGTTGCGTGTGAAATTTTGTGACGCAGGAAACTGACTGCCTTTGACAGCGATGACAAGCTCAAACCGAAGTACACGACAAAAGAGGATTATGCCCAGCATTTGAAGAGGCCTGCAAACAGGTAAGTGACTGAATCAGTCAGATTGGACTCACTGCTGACCATCTTCAAGTGAGTCTTGCTGCTTGTCTAATCTTGCAGAGGAAGACGGCAAAGCAGCTTCGCCATATCGAAACCGCATGAGGCGTGATGAAAATAGGATCACGTGACCAGGGTTAAGGGTCAGGGTTGCACTCTTTTCCATTTCATTTTCGCTTTTCTTTCCCATTTGATTCCCCATTATCGGGAGTAATATATCCCTAAATCCCTCATATAACACGTATATCACCACTATAAAAGCCCCACATAACCCCTGTAGAATACCCTAGATCAATCTTATTTGAGACCTAATATGAATATCTATATCCCCTATATATATAACAGCTCCAACAGTCAGACTGTGGCCTGGCCCGCCGCTGTAAGATGTAGGCTATAGGGGTATGTAGGGGTACATACGAGTATATGGGGGCATATAGGGTCTATACGGGTATATAGGGGTATAAGGTATGTACGGGCGTGGTATATCCCCTATATCACCCAAGATACCCCCATATAATATGGGGGTATCTTGCGTGATATAGGGGTATATAGGAATGATGGAATGACATGGACAAGAAAATTGAGAATCAAATAGACGTGATTCTAGACAAGTTATGTATGTATACATGTATGGGTACTACATTGCACAGGACTTGCATAGGGTATATACCCCAATAACGGAGAAACAACGGACAAGAAAATGGAAACTTGGCGTATAAAGACTGATGTAGGATTCGTTCACTGGCTGCAAATCCAACCTGCGAAATGTTGACACTGCGCTTCTTTTGTGGCTTGTTAGCATCTACACGTGCTGTGGCTTTCAGCAGTAGTAGTAGTAGTAGTGGTGGTAGTAGTAGTAGTAGTAGCAGTAGTAGTAGTAGTAGTAGTCGTAGTCGTCGTCGTGGTCATCGTCGTCGTCTTGTTCGTCGTGGTTGTCGTTGTCGTCGTGGTCGCGGTTGTGGTAGTGGTCGTGGTCGTGGTTGTGATCGTGGTCGTGCTCGTGGTCGTCGTAGTCGTCGTAGCAGCAGCAGCCGTAGTGGTGGTGGTGGTGGTGGTGGTGGTGGTGGTGGTGGTGGTGGTGGTAGTTGTAGCAGTAGCAGCAGTAGTAGCAGATCTTGCTGCTGCTGTTGCTGCGGCTGCGGCTGCAGCTGCTGGTGCTGTTGCTACTAGGGATGTGCATGTGAATCATCATGAATGATGCCTTCGATCTCTTTGGCGCGCAGCATCCAAAATCTCAATTTGACAATCCTTTGCCGTCCTTATAATTAGCTTGGACTTGTAGGGCCAAGTGAGCTTCTGAGCGCGTGGTTGAATGAGTCTGCATGTGGACTTCTGATTCTAGCACAACGCATGCTCACTGCTGCTCCCAAGTACTTGCGGCTGTAGTAGTCGGCCCAGCGGTGGCTTTGAATAGGAGCCCGCCATGATGGTCAATCTTCAGCTGCGCCTTGTGATTGGCAATTTTCCGGACGACCATGCGATTCAAACTCTGGCTCAACAGGATTAGGTCAACTTCCTCCATGGAAAAATGTTCAAGCATGACACATGACGCAGTATCGTCAGACCACTAACAAATCAGCTCTGCAAGCATCCTGAGATTGCGTCCAAAGATCGGATTTTTGGCTTGGATCGTGTCGAAGACAGGCTGGATGCATGCGTTGCCCTGGACATGAAGTCTACATGCAACAGTTGTCAAGCTTAGACTACCCTGGTCTGTATGGACAGGCTCCATGACGGATCTGGCGTTTGTGACCCCTGCACAGCTACCAAGGCATCTCAGCAACATCACATCAACTCGCAGACTGAAACGCAATGATTGGCTTTTACTACAAGGAAGCTCAACTGAACAAAGCTTATAGTCGTGCTAAGGAGTTCACCGCCGCTTACAGTCAATGCTGCCTCCCAGGCACAGCGCATCAGGTTGTGGTCATTCTAGGGTTGACGGAGAAGTTGTATCCGCAAATTCTCTGATGTCGCATGGATGACGTGCAGCACAAACAAGTACTGAAGGGTTTGATTGCAGGAGTTCGTACATTCCACTCCATATTGCAAAAGAAGCCTTTCTGGTCATTAGCGAAGAGCTGCAGAGACGTACTGAAGCTCACCAGCATCCTCGGCCGCTGCAGGAGAAGCCACCAGGTGAGAAAGCATAAGTTGAGTTTCTTTCAACGTAGACAGCTCTGATAAGTGTAGGCCCCTTTCGCTTAAGCAGCTATATTTGAGTCAGTTCGAAGCGCGGTTTCCAGCCGGAAGCATGTACACTTTCGAGATCTTGAGCTCATCTTGATGCTGGTTGTGTCTGGCTGCTGTTGCTTTGGGCACTGGTTTGCCCTGTTGCTCCTGTCAGGCAATCGACAGCCAGCACTCCTCACAGGCTTTCAGCACCGGTGCTTGTGCCATGACCTGAGCAACAAATTGCAAAGCAGCTGCCTTTAGGGAGCTCGTTTAGATTCTAGCTGTCATGCATGTGTCATCGCGGCTGCGAGACCAGGCTTTGACGGTGGGTGCTGCCACGGCAGCAGCTGCCCGGCGATTCAGGAATCCCTTGGGCTGTCTTGCAGCACTGGTGGAATCAGGGTTCAGAAGTTCAGAAAAGTTCACACACGTGATCTGGAAAGGAGACGCGAGGCCAAGTCGGCCAACAGAAAGAGCGTCAAGGCAGAATCTCACTTGTCGAAGTCATGGACTTGTGTTTTCAAAGCTGATGGCTGGACATCAGAGCTTACGGTTCAAGCCATGAGTCACGGACAGTTCATAGAGCAACATTGAGGAAACCTTTGCTTGTAATTTATGCCACATTCGAGTTATCAACTTAGGTACTTTAAGTTCCTTACCCGCAACCTTTTCAAGCTGGACAAAAAGCAAGGCAGTCCTTTCCAGCTTCGCACTTCTTGGGACCAAGTTTGCTTTGTGCGCGTAATGGTCCCTTCAACTTGGCAGTGCCTTATCACTTATGGCCTAAATGGCTGGTGCAGGAATCTTTGCGTTCTTGGACCTGCCTCCGCCAGAAGAGGAGCCGGCCCCACAAAACGAGTCTCCTGACCGGACTCCCGATACACCAGACTCGCCAGACTCGCCAGACCTTGGACAGGGGGCGTACGCCAAGGCCGCCAGTTT
This sequence comes from Symbiodinium pilosum, assembly GCA_905231905.1. Lineage (NCBI taxonomy): Eukaryota > Dinophyceae > Suessiales > Symbiodiniaceae > Symbiodinium > Symbiodinium pilosum. Next base: position 128,600 of record CAJNIZ010047526.1, on the reverse strand, counting down.
CTTCCCAACACTGAGCACTGCTGGACTGCTCCATGACTCGGACTCGGATGATGGTCTTGTCATACCTCGTCCTGGGCAAGTTCCACAGGATGTTCTTGCAGTGGCCTGTGAGCCTCCGCCAGAGGCTTTCCCTGGACTCCCCACACATGTCATCCTCAAGGTTCTCTCCATCAAGGGCCTTCCTCTCCGCAAGGAAGAGCGGAACGTGCCGGGAAACAAAGGCTTGGGCTATTTCCTTGAGGGCAAGAACATGATTGACCGAAGCACGGCGGCTGCCCCAGGCTGAATCATCTGAACCTCTCCGAATTGGAAAGCCCTGGACAAATCAGCAACTTCGCAACTAAAGCTCAGGCCACTGCTGCCGTTCTCCCGGAGGCACAGAGTCGTCCCCCAGGAAGGTGCCAGATTTGAGAGCCTGCAAAAAATCCTCGAAAATGTCATGTTTGTGCAGGCATCGCTGTGCGGAGCCTCGCATGTTTGCAGAGGTCTCGGGCGATGTCTGCGAGGCGGGCTGAGGGACCCAAAGAAACGTCCAGGTTCCATGAAGTTCGATTCGTCAAAGCTGCAGGCAGTTTGGGAACGACCTGGCTTGGGCCTAAGTCCGAGGGCTCTCCAGGGACGCAGCTTCAATTCTCCGTGTTTAGGGATTTGTCATCAAGATGCTAGCTACCCCACGGTTCGTGGTGCAAAGGTGAGGTTAAAGTACGTCTCAAGGAGGGTCAGGACCTCCCTACAGATGCTTCAAGCGATTTCGCATTGCCTTATAGGAGATCCTTAATGGGAAATGTGCAGGAGTCTGTGGTGGTGGGCATTCTGCTCGGCCAGGAGGCCGGGATTGCCTAAAGGCCTGAGCTGTGCTTTGAGTGTGAAGTGAGGTTGCTGCGGTGACTGCGGAGCTCAACCTCACAGGAACCTTGCGCCGGTTCTTCCAGCCACAGCAACTCTACAGGCTCTGCTTGCTGCCACGCACTAAGGAGGCTTAGGCTAGTAGATGCTGCAGGCCTTCATTCGGCGGAGTGGCTGTCGGTCTGCTGCCGTGCAGCATTGGCTTGCGGGGATACAGCCAAAGTATTTCTCAAACCATGCATTGGTCGTCCTCAGGATCCAGGGTGCCAGTGCGAAACTGGCACTGGAGTTGTACCCGCCAGGCCAGCTGTCGTGACACACTTGAAAGTTGCCCAGCGGCCAGGAAGTCTTTCTTGCATCAGGTTCTCAATTCCCGGGCCGCCATGTGGAAGAGGAGGTAGAAAGGCCGAGTATCCAGCCAACGGTCCAGGCCGCCTCTGCTTGTGGCAATTCTTCGGTGCTTGATGCATGTCGCTCCTTCAGCGTTTGGTCGGTGACCCTACAATTCAGTTTGGGAGGTCCCTAAAACAGAGATTGCTTGTGTAGAAATTCAGACCATTGGCGCAGGACACGCTCACGGACTTTCTGTCAAGATGTCCTTTGATGATTCCCTTTTCTATTGCTGGACAGTTCACAAATTGGGCGCTGCGTGTTTGGGCATATGCGTTGTGATGACATAGCGGTGACCACCGAACACTCCCATGTGACATATTGGCTGGAGATAGACGATGGATCGAGTAAGCGTGTCTTCAGAGTTGGCCGATGGTGTGTCTGTCTGGCCCACTACATATTCTTGGGTGAAGTCAAGCTCATTCGGCCATGGTTGTTCATCCGGGGCAGTGACCGCTTCCAGGAGTCAGTCTGTTTCATTGAGCTGATGAGGATGGGAAGTATTCTTCAATGATCAGTTCAAGCATGTTCAAACTCCAACGTAATGCAGGCTGAGCCTCTAAGCGATTGCCGATTCTGCGATGGCTACGGGCGCAGGCTTGGCTGGGATTTTGCCCCATTTCTAGAGGTAGTATCCCATGTCGGAAGCAGCTGCAGCATGTGTGTGAAGCAGATTCTGAGGAGCTGTGAAGGCTGCGGAGGGCACGGAGTCCTCGTTTGCAGCACCTGCGACGGAATGCAGTTGCCCTGGGCTGATGCATGCTATCAGAAGTAAGATCCACATGAGCTATAGTCTAAACTCCTTAAAGGGGGTTATATAGGGGATGATATAGGGTTCCTATTGTAAGGAGTATCAAGGCGGATACAAGGCGTTTAGACCATAGCTCACATGCCCAAAGCCCGAGGCCAGCGTTGCCGTGCCCGGCTTGCCGCGGGCGGGGCCAGCTGCACGACAACTTGGAGGATGCGAAAAAAATGCTTCCAAGCAATTCACTCAGCCTGCTGCGAGCTCTGAGTGCAGGGCATTGGGGGCCCCAGAAGCAGAAGAGCTCTGGACGGCGCAGTCTTGAGCACGGTGAAGGGGCGACGATGTCAGGAGCCGTGCTTGTAAACAATTGCATGCCTTGATGAGTTCTCATGTCCAATTTCTCTTTTCAGACCTGCTGGGGCGCCCCGCTGACCTGCAAAGAGTGCTTTGGCGCTGCTGCGCTGCGGTGCACCTCGAAAGCAAAGCAGAGAAGCAAGCAGCTCTGTTTGCATCACGCCGAGCCGCGTAAAGCAAGCCGTTCCTCATTCTTCATGGTCATAGCGCTCTACAAAGTCAGCAGGGCTTGCTCCTAGCCTCACCATGAGATATCCTGCGATTCTGCACTGGGCTTTCGCTGCAAGATCTTTGTGTGACTCAATTCTTCACGGCTGCAAGTAGGCGCGAGAACGTTTCATGCTGCAACCCTCTGACGCTTTGAGGCAACGTGTGCAACGGCGCTGGCTGGTCAGTGTGCACACGCTGCCCCAAATCATCCTACTAGTCACCGTGTTTGTCAGTCAGGCACAAGACTTGTTCGGATAGCTTTGGGCCTATCCAGCGGTGCGGCTTGTCAGTCAGATAAGCTGGTTGGAGGCGCTTGCTTACATGAGCTGGATCGTCGTAACTGACGATCTTTTAATGTTGGATGTTATCGAAGGATTTAATCGCTTGCCTGGATGGTAATGTTGGACGCTGCTTAGATTGCTTAGTATAGCTCCCCCCCCTGAAGAACCATTATTCTCTTGAACACCGGGCCACCCCCCTCAAATTTGCAAACGTAGGAATCTCGGTTGTAGCCTTGAAGTTGGTATTCTTTCTCTATTGCTGTGTTTACCGGCACTATCATTAGCATTAAAAGCCATTCAAAACCCTAGTAAACCAACTGGAAACCTATTCAAAACTCAGAAAGGTCAAATAAGGTGCAGCTCAGGTAAAAACAGAAGCATTAAAGCCTGATTCCAATCAAATACAATCCAATTGCAATTTAGATAAACCGAATCAAATTCAATTGGAAACCTACTTCAAAATCAGTCAAGATTCAAGTAAGACCAATTGAAATCAAGTTTAAATCAATTGAAACCTATTGAACATCTCACGAAAGCCACGATAAGATTTAATTAAGTTCTCTTCAACATGAATTGAAATCCCATTCGAATCAATGGAAATCTAATTCAAATCAAATTAACAACCAGTTGAAATCCAATTAGTAGAATTGTTAGAAGAAAAGCAGCTTAAAATAGAAGCTATCCCGGTCAAAAATTAGGTACATTATTCCGACCCCCCCCAAACAATTGCTTAAAGAGGATCCAGGCCTTACTGGACTACCCCGCCACGAAACTTGACGGCCCTAAGTTTTCGTACTATCCCGAAAAAAGCGGTTTACATGGAGCTGATTTCTGAGTTTACGGACTTTCGGGTTCTCGACTATCAGGCCTCATAAGTAAAAGCTTTGGTGCTAAAACTTCGAAATACAGATTCTTGAAGGCCTTGAAAGCAAACCTAACTTAGGTAAGATGTTTTGTATCTTGGCCCCCGAAAAATTGTTATTCCAACCCCCTCAAACAATAGCAGATTCTGAATGATTTTCTCGGAAAATTTTAGTATTCAGACCCCACTCCCCAAAACCGTGTCCAACATTGAGTTGAAAGTGTTCCAACCATACAGCTGACCAACTTTGTTAAAGAAGCCTCCAGCCTTCAAATCTGAATGCACCCACCTCATATTGGTTTCAAGGGTGCATCTGCGCTCCTGGAGCCATCCTCTTGAGGCCCCATGCCTGGTGTTCCAGTTGCTCCAGAGCTCGGGAGTTTGAAGCGCTCTGTTTGCGTGTTCACTTGTTGTAGCTGGATTCCAGCAGTGCTACGACATGCAGAGGCAGATAGAAGCATGTTCAAAGTGATTGCCTGCTTCACTGGCAAGCGTTTGATCCAGCTCCCCAAGTTGGCTCCATTGTTTGCTCCAAAGCGAGCTGCGTCCTGCATCAGCGCCTGGCGCTCATAATCAGGACGCGTGCTGTGGGGGAAGTCAGGATGCCCACTTGGGCTGTTGTGAGCCGTCCGGATCAGCTTGTCAGCAAGCTGGGCCCATGTACATAGGACGTGGCGCAGAGCTGTGAGCTCTTGCTAGTGACAGCTACGTGGATTCGCTGACATCTCTAAAGGAGATGTTCACAGTCGCAAAGCTGAAAGGCATGCGTTTGGATTACAAGCATTGCAAGCGCTTTGATTTTGTTGCAGAAGACAGTCTGATGAAGGCTTCACTGAGACTCAGTCCACTTGCAATCCTCAGCCGGCATGTTGTACCAGGTTCGCTCAGTGGAGCTCAAGCAGGACGTCGTGCCCCCAATGGATCAGTAGCTTTGTGAGGGGCTGCTTACAAGCAGCTGCACGGAGCACGCACCTTCAGGCAGTGGCCCTGCGGGACGGTCAGAACGCCGAGCTGGGAGAGGTGCTGGACCAGGCTGCTAAGCGCTTCTTGCGCAAAGCAGAGAAACATGCGTCGCGTGCGCCCCAGGAATACACCGCTGGCTTCTATACGAACATCGAGTCGGAATCCTTGCCCAAGGGTCTGAATGAGGCTGTGATTGCTGGCTGTGTCGTGTCAGTTGGTATGAAGTGCGAGTGTAAATCTTCACTAAGCGTGGCGTGCAGGACATTGTCCGAAAAATCTGGGAGATCAAAGAAGAGCCCGAGTGGATGCTCGAGTTTCGCTTGAATGCATTCCGGACTGGGATGCCATTTAGCCAAAGGGCTGCGACGCATCCGCTCATATTGAGCCTGTGTGTGTCCCATTTCTAGCAGGAAATGGCAAAAGATGGAGATGCCAGAGTGGGCACATCTTCAGATGGAAGAGATTGATTTTCAGGAGCTGCCGTCTCATTGACCTACCTTAGAGACTGCTTAGCTTCCTTGGAAGGACATCGTCTACTATTCCAGACCCAAGACCAAGAAGAAGAAGCAGAGCTTAGACGAGGTCTGTTGCAGACTTCTATCATAAGAATCTAGCCGATTCCCGGTGAAGTTGTGGCCAGTGCAGGTGGATCCTGAGCTGCTGGACACGTTCGAGAAGCTCGGCATCCCGTTGACCGAGCAGAAGGTGGGCAGTTGTGGAATTTCCTGCGCAATGTGACAAAGCATGCTTATCAGCAGCACGCAATTGGAGTACTCTGTTCCCACAGTTGCAAGGTTATGGACTGTTGCATTTGCAGTGGGCTGTTCTGGGGCATGTGTTTTGGCTACCTTTCCTCGTGTCAAGATGGATTTTGTTGATGGTCGTTGAACCCTGTTCTTTGACTTCATTCGCACAAATGCGCGACAACTGTTGAGCACATTGCCGTTGCAGCGCTTGGCGAACGTTGCGGTGGACGCCGTGTTCGACAGCGAGAGCATTGGCACGACTTTCCAGAAAGAGCTGGAGGAGGCACATGGTTGGGTGGTAGTAGTAGTAGTAGTAGTAGTAGAAGTAGAAGTAGAAGTAGTAGAAGTAGAAGTAGAAGTAGAAGTAATACGTAGTAGGAGGAGTAGTAGTAGGACTAGTACTAGTATCACTACTGGTACTAGTGGCCCTGTTAACGTTCCGCAGGCTGGTGTGATCTTCTGCTCCATTAACGAGGCCATCAAGGCAGCGTAAACTTGTCCTGCTATCCTACCGCAGCTGAGCCTGTTGGCATTGCTTAGGAGCACCCGGAGCTTGTCAAGAAGTATCTGGGATCTGTGGTTCCTGTGGCCGACAATTATTTCGCCGCTTTGAACAGGCTTGGGGTCTGAGTGTGGAGAGAGAGATTATATGTATATATACAGTCACACATAGGATTGTTTCAGATTCTATGCCTGGTCATTTGAATTGTGAGCAGCGAGTGCAAGCTACCAACGCAACATTTTTTTTCAATCAAGTGTGCTAAGCTGATGCAGTGCCGTCTTCAGCGACGGCTCCTTCTGCTACATCCCCAAGGGGACCACGTGCCCCATGGAAATATCCACATACTTCCGAATCAACAACAAGGACAGGTAGCATACCTGGGGTCTTGCCCGGTGACGTGGTGGTGTTTCATGAGTGCGGCAGGAGTCTGGACAGTTTGAGCGCACCTTGCTCATTGCAGATGAGAGCAGCTATGTTTCGTACTTGGAGGGATGCACTGTCCCAGACTCAGATCATCTGGTTTGTTTGTGCGCATATATCATGGACAGCGCTTGCAGGCCCCGATGTTCGACTCGAAGCAGCTGCATGCAGGGACCTTGCAAAACTGCATCGATCAGGAGGTATGAAGAGCCTAGCACAGGCTGCCGTCGTAGAGCTGCACGCTGCTGAATCCGCGGAGATCAAGTGAGCTCAGAGATGGATTGACCAGCATTCTGGTGAGCGTCATGAGCACTGCCTTGGAGGTACTCCACGGTGCAGAACTGGTCACGGAGCTGATTTGGCCCGATCTGATCGCTTGAGCTTTGGCAATGCTCAGGTATGCCGGAGACAAGAACGGCAAGGGCGGCATCCTCAACCTGGCCGGTTCTTCAGCTTCAGAATCGCGTACAGAGACTTCAGCAGGGGCTGTTGCCATGTTGTCCTTCAGCTTGAGGTCACGAAGCGAGGCATGTGCGAGGGCAAGAAGTCCAAGATTTCATGGACCCAGGCCTGGATGGAGGATGCAAGAAGTTAGTCATGTTGGCTGATGTGGGCTTCCAGGTGGAAACTGGCTCTGCTGTTACCTGGAAGTACCCGTCCTGCGTGCTCAAGGTTGTGACGGTGCCTGGGGCCCCTTCTTGAAATTGCTTTTCAGCTGTAGGGAGACGACTCCGTCGGCGAGTTCTTCTCGGTGGCCCTGACCAACAACTACCAGCAGGCTGCTAGGTTTTCTGTGTGCTGCGAGCTCTGCATCCATGATGTTTTTGCAAGCGCATGGGTAGTCATCGAGCAAGAGCTGACCCCGTGCTTGGCTCACAGCAAATTGCGAATTCAACAGAAGCTCAAGTATGGAAACTGGATCGTCACAAGAATGCCTACACCTACACTGTCGGATGAAGCAGGTACAAGTGCTTGCGACCAAACTACAACCTGCCACCACAGCCAGAATCGTAATAAGTTTAACCAGGCCATGCTTACCTTTGATGGCCTCCTCACCCAGGCAAAATTTCAGCTCCTTCCCCAGACCAAACTACTCACGAGCAAAGGTCTATGCGGGTGCAGTGGAGGATCAAGAAGAGGAGGTTGCAGAGGTGCAGAGCAGCAAAGACCAAGCCAAAAGGAGGGACACTGTTTACTTGAAGGTAGCCCCAGAAGCTCCAGCAGAAAAGCGGGAAGTTCAGGCAGGAAGATGCTGCGGTGGCTTTAGTTAGCTTCAAGTGACCAGCGAAGCAGGCTCCTGCACCAGCTGTGCGGAGGAGAGCTCAAGGCTCAGAGCTGTGGTGCAATGTTTCCTCCGAGTCTCGAGATCGAGACAAGGCCCTGACTAAAAGAGGCTAAACGTTAAGTAAAGGTCATTGGAGCCAAAACGAAGAAGCTGATTGAAGTCACAAGTCACCAAAAGTAAAGGAAACCTAAAGCGCGGTGCCATAGATGATGACGTGCTGAGCACCAATTACAGCCCTAAACTACTGTTGTTCTGGTCTGGGGGATTTTGGTTGGTGCAGCATTTCCTCCATCAATCACCAGAAGCAGCTTGCAACTTGTGCCCAGGAACCGGAGCAGCCGGTGCAAGAGCCAAATCCTGGCGAGCTGCAGCTGCCACACAGGCATTTCCGCAGCGTCTGTATAATCCCAATATACTATAATAGTAGCTTCCATTTTTCCATTATCCCTCTATAACCCCAATATATTATAATAGTAGTTTCCATTTTCTTTTCCGTTATTCCAAAGAGGTAGAGGTGATGACAGCCGCGTCTCAGCTTTTTGCTTGGCCAGGTATCCGGTTTGGAGCGGAGCCACGCAGAGTTCTGCCTCGAGGCTGGAAGTTCTAAAGCCAAGCCTTTGAGTAGAAGACGACACGAACCGAGCCGAGTGTCTGTGGCCCAGCAAATTGGATAGTCCAACACAAGCCGTGAACCTGCGCCGTCAGCCCTAGACCCTCAAGCATTCATTCCTTGTGATCCACCCTTTGCAGGTTGAAAAGCAGCTCGAGCGCGCCGGCCCTGCCGCGACTTGGTGCGAGACGAGGAGTTTAGCTACTTTGCTGACGCACACTGAAAAGATTCAGATGCGAAGCAGTGGGATGGAACATCCCAGAACCAAGAGCGGAGCTGAACTGATTGAACAATTTCCATTGAATGTTCAAAGACAACGCATCTAATATTTCGCTGCCGGACTAGGCAAATCTCACCCATGTTGGATTTGGGAAGTGGGCGTTCATTGCCTTTGGAGGAGTGGATTGCTTGCTGCCGCCAATCGTTGACCATCCGGTCCCGCGCAGGACCTCCACAGTGATGGAATGGAACTTGACAGTGAGGGTCATACAGTCATATAGTACTAGCAGACCTGGACCTCACTCTTCCAGAGGCAACCTGCCAACTGGAAGCCTGTCCGCCGAAAGCCTGCGTCCCAACAAGTGGGACATCTCCGGGCGCTGAGCAATCCCAGGTTTCAAAGCAGTGCGCAGAAATTCTGGGTTCTGCTTTTGAGGGTGAACTTTGCCGGCAAGGCGGGTTGACACACCAGAACGCGCCCAGTGGATGCCTCCGAAGGTTCCAGGAGGCGGCATCTTTTGCCTCTTGGAGTGTTGGCAGTGAGCCCTAAATAGTTGCTTCCATTTTCTTTTCTATTATATAATACCCCATTGTAACCATCCTTGTCAGGTGGGGCTTGGGGTGGAATCCTCCAGGCGCAGCATCAGAGGCCATCTCCAACCAAGGGGAAATGGTGCTGAACGCACTGCAGGGGATCCTTGAACTTTGCTGGACTTTCTTTGCATAAGCTTTCGATAGGCTGGCTGGGGTTCTTGTGCTGAGCTCAGCTGAAGCAGTTGTCACTCTTGAGTTCCATCCAGTGGCAGCACAGGCGAAGCAGCACCGTGACATGAAGAAGATGCAGCTGGCAGCTGAGAGCTGAGCCACAGTTGAAGCATTATGGCAGACACGATTCCTCCGAAGGCATGAGTTGGAGGTCCTGCCATGCCCTCATCAAAGCAGAGCTTTCACTGTGCGGCAACACATTGGTTGGTTTTTGCCAGGCAGCAGCTCAACCGTCTAGGAAGTTACGTCGGAGGTGACGCGAGGGTAGACGTGCCTTCCTCAAATGTCTTTAGCCGTGTACATATAGCTAGGAGTGTGACGGTCAGACTACAAGCTTTGTGCAGGGTACGGTGCACAGCTACATGGTTCAGATGGCGCCTAAGATCGGCAGGCTGGATCAGACTTCTTGCAGTCGTGAAAATGTGCGCAGCGCTTTAGGGCAATTACCGCGAATGCTGCTGTTCCAGCAGGACTGTCTAACTACCTAACTTTGTTCCGGTGCCAGCAGCCCCCGAATGGACAGGGCACCCCTTATGGACTCAGTGCACACAACAAAGGGTACAGTGCAACCAGCATCGATTGCACCCTAAACACCAAACCAAAAACCCTAAACCCTTTGGGTTGCTTGATAATAGTTCTCTCGATCGCTCGACAGGAAGGCACCTGCATGGCAACCTCTCAGTCCGATTCGCCCGCCGTAGACCCAGATTTCGGTTCTTCGACTGGTGCAAAAGCCATGCTCAAAAAGGTTAGAGTATTTGGAGATATATTATTTGGGGCCCCCCTTTTTTTGGGGGGAAGCTACCATATGAAAACAGTTGACCAGCATGAACGAACCAGTCCATGAGATTCATAAATTGAGTTTGGACTCGCCCAGAAGATGATAAGGAAACAAATAAGTTATAAATAGATAGACATGACACACACATATATATATATATGTATATATATATGTAGATGCAAGGAGCACTCCAAAAGATTTGCAAGTCGATGGCTGGTCTTGGAAGTTGTCCACGGAAGGCTGTCTTAGTGCTGATGTGCCTCAGGTTGCCACCATCCGAGGAGGCCATGCATGGAAAAGCTAACGATCGCTTAGTATCTTGTGTGTTCATGCTTCTTTTGGAAGGATAACCCCAATATAACCCCAATATAATCCCTACAATCCCTGTAGTTTCAATTTTCTTTTCCATTATCCCAATATTATCCCCAATACTAATTAACCCGTATATATCCCCCTATATAGCCCATTATGAGTAGTTTCCATTTTCTTTTCCATTATTCCCTATATAATCCCGACATAATCCCAAGCCTGAGTGGTGGGCAGAGCCTTGAGCAAAGCCCTGGTTCCCAGGAAGTTGAATCCATCGAGGCCAGGAGCCCAGGGAATAATGGAAAAGAACATGGAAACTACTATGGTATAATGGGATTATACAGGGGTTATATAGGGAATAATGGAAAAGAACATGGAAACTACTATAATGGGATATACAGGGGTTATATAGGGAATAATGGAAAAGAAAAATGGAAACTACAGGGATTGTCGGGATTATATTGGGATTATATTGGGGTTATATTGGGGTTCCCCCGTCTCCGTCTTCTCGGTGGGCTGAGGGTGAAGCTTTTGGCGAAGCTGGTGACGTCGTTGGCGAAGAGGGAGAGCCTCAGAAGCCCGAGCAGCTCCTGGAGGCTTTGGAGCCGATGGAGGCCATCCAGGAGATCCCGGAAAGGTCGGACGAACACCAGCGCCTGGGCAATTTCAAGGATGAGAGCCTCGTGCACGCGAGAATGGCACCAGCGAAGGTCACACCAGGAAGCCGATGGCAATTCCGAGGCAGACAAAGCTGCAGCGGAGGCCTGGGCTAATCATCATATCTGAGCAAGAGAATGCTTGGAGACATCAAAGAAACATGGGCAACTGAGGACGCGCCGGACTCGCCGGAGATCGACGTGTCGGTGCAAGTGGTGCTGCCCTCGGAGGAGGAAATGAGACTGCTCGACTTCTGCCAAACATTTTTCTTGGGATACCTCCAGCGGAGCAGGACGTCTTGGACGAAAGCACAGCCCAAGACGAGGATGCTGGTGCGATCTGGCTGCAGTGGGCCTTGCTCTGCCATGCTTTGATGCGTGATTGTGTGCGACCACTGTTGTCCTGAAAGGCATACAAGCCTGGAACTAAACATCATGAAGCCAAAACATCCCACTGCCAAGAAATGACCACCGCATCCAAGAGATGAAGGGTTTTCATGAATACATTAAAATCGTACCGCACGAATCCTGACATGCCTTAAATTCCAAATCCCGATCGCCCGCCAACCAAAAAGTATGTCGGCAAATCCTATTCTCTTTCGCATTCGAGGAGCTCCCTGAACACCAGGATGATGCAGCGCAAGAAGAGTCTCTGGTGGAAGAAGCTACAGAGGCTGAGGCACTGGTTGCAGTTTTCTGGTTCCATATGGCTCCATTGCTGTTGACGATGTCATAGACAAGCCGGCAATTAAACGGGGCTTGCGCGTTCTTCAGATCATGAATGTTCGGTTGCTCGAGTGTTGTTCGTGGCCGCTATCCACTGTGCTCTTCCTACTTGTATCCGCTGCGGCAGAGAAACATGTACAGGTATGTACTGGCTATGATTCGGTTCCGCTAACGTGATGCCTGATTCTGACGAACAAATCGACACGGTGTTGTTTCTCAAACGGGCCATCAGCAATTTGACAGCTTCATTCGGTGGGTTTGAACCCTCCATAAGATCTGCTTTGATGTATCCCCTTCGTGGTTGCCATCTCTTCAGTGAAACACTACACTACACTGCTGCTCTTCACCCCCCAGTTGCGTGGCACATGCTGTCAAAGAGTATTGGAAAGCTGGCAGGTGGTGCCTCCTCAAGAAAGCACAGCTGGTTTTTTCCAGGGCACCATGCTCAGTGCTTTGAGCCTGACTTTCTTGGAGTACATGCCCCAGCGAAGCGCTCTCAGGCGAAGCTCAAGCATCGCTGCTGGCAGCTCGACAGTTGTGAACTGAGACCACGGGAAAGACTGCGATCGCCGAGCAACCTTGTGTATACCAAAGGTCGGCGCAGGCCTCTGAGGCGAGGGCGCTACTGAGACTCAGTAACTGCTACTGTTGTGTTTGTTCTGTTCGAGATTGAAGGGCATTCAGCATCACTGCAGGCAGCTTCCGCACTGCAGCAAGGCAAGGGCTCCGGTGCACAACTATGCTGTCAGGACATCTCATCAGCGTCCTCGGTACATACGGTGATCAGGTGCCCAGCCTTGGGCCGTTGGCAGCTTCTCCTCTTCATGGAGGCAGGAGTTGGAGGCCGCCAACCTTTACCGCCGGAGCTGTTTGTTCTCCATTGACCTGTTGTTCTCAGACTTGACAGGAGGCTGCAGCTCCTTATGCAACCCTTTGCAGAGACACGACAGAGGCTCGCGGATACTCAAGTCTTAGGTTGGCGAAGGTGTCCTAGTTGAAAAGGTGCTGATGGCAAATCTGGCCGCTGTCTCCGATTCCAGACGATCCTCATTGGATTCGATTCAAACCTACGAAAGACCTTCCAAGCAAGGCGAAAGCTTCGTTCCATTTATGAGGGGAGGCACAAACTTTGGAGTTTTCTGGAAGGCAGTTTTGCTTGCAGGCCACTGCGTGTTCAGCGGAGACCGCCGGCAGGAGGAGTTCTTGGGTCAAATCGGAGCTACTCAGGCGGCGCTTGCTTCGGCTCGGACCTTCTTGTCTCAAGTTGTCGGCCTCAGAAAGGAGCCTGAAGCTCCTGCTGCTCCCGATCCGGATGACAAGGCAGAGCATCGGGGCAGGGGCCTATGCCACATGTTTCATGCATACAGGGCATCAAGTTAGCAGGCACAAGACATTCTGGAGACGAAGGAGGAGGCTGCGCCAGAAGTAGAGGTGGCTTTCATGAGCCATGACATCATGACTGGCCTTCATCAGGGTAGCCTGTGGCGAAAAAAATGCATTCTCGTACAACAATCATTTCACCATGGCAACTTGCGCGTTTTCCTGTCCTTTTGTGAGGACAGGCTTGAGACATGGAATGTTGACACCAAGAAGATTGTTTGCCGATCTCACAAGCAGACTTATCCTTCATGCCTCTTTGCTTTTCAAATGCATCTTTCTTCTTCCAAACCTTGCTCCAGCTGTTTTGGTCTGGGACTGGGTAGGTAGCATGAGCAAGCATTTTGAATTTTGACTGCGCACGCTGCAAAGTAAGAAAAGGCATCAAGTACATAAAGGGCTAATCCCATCGCAGATGCTTTGCATCGTAGTTTGATAGCTCCTCACCAGTACAGAACGGTTGTATTAGTATAAGGCTTACTGAACACACAGCAGGCGGATGCAGCCGAAGCCTGGGCCCAAGTCCTGGCTTTCTTGATGAGGGCTGCGACAAGAGACAGCCAGCTGAGCAAGCTAACCGCAGACCTGCGTTTTGACCTCGCGCCCACTTGCACTTGCATATGCTGACTAGCTACCAGAGCAAGGGATAAAGCCGCTCATGCGAGTGACTGAAATGAATGTTGTCGGACTTGAATCCTCATGTTACAGGTTGCAGAGGCCACTCCAGCGCGACCACCTGAGGACTGCATTTGTGAATTGAACATGTGCCATGTTCAGCCCCGATCTCTATGGCCGGGTGTGCGGTGGCTGCATTTTGGATTGGGTGCAGGAGACCAGCATCCGTGGCAAAGACTGGTCGATTCTGGCAGCAGAGTGTGATGCCCTGCTTGCTGAGTGCAGAAGGCCAGACAAGCGCTTGCATCACTGATAAGTTACAGTGTGCAGTCTCAGTCTCTTGCAGAGGCCACTTCCACCAGACACAGAGGCTGCCTTAGGCAGAGCAGTGCATTGAGTGCTCCAGCATAGATCAACGCTTGGGGTGCAGACACGAAAGGACACAGCGGCAGCAGAAGCGAGGCAGCAATCCCCACCCCTGAGCTGCTCCAGGATTGACACACCCACCATGGTTCCATGTGGGCAAGGTTTTGTTAGTGGCGTGCACAGACTACCAAAGGATCAGCCTGCTTCCATGGAAGCTGTTGCGGAGGAGCCAGAAGCATTTCAGGCCGCAAATCCCTTTTCTCCTACTGGATTCCTGGCAGTTTGATGCTTGATATGCTTGGGCAGGAGAGTTGGGCGGCTGACACAGCTGGCCTGGATCTGGACTTGTAGCCTAGGTTTAGCAGTGGTCAAAGTAAGGATTCCTTGCCATTATGCAGTAAGCTAATCACATTGCCAGAGTTCCAAGTTGCTTTGCATGCTTCTTCAGTAGCAGCCGGGCTCCAAAGGAGCTGGGAGAAGATGAGCACGACCGTTTCACCCGCAGCAAGTCCACTCGCAAAACAACATGAAGAAAGCCAAGACGGCTCTGCACCTGCGTCTTTGGGAGACTTGTTCTGGCAGGCAGATACTGGCACCAAGATGGTCCATTTGGGAAAGAATACGAGGCTGCCCAATGCCATGTTGATCTGGCGGCTTATGCTTTCCCCTCGCCAGATCGAAGATTATCTCCAAGGGCATTTCCGCTGGACACTCCAAGAATGCGTGACTCGATGCAAGAAGAGCATGAAGCCCCCCCCCCCCGGATACTGTTGCACATGTTACAGGTACAGAGGTCTTGTGGCCTTTCGCGGGAATGCCAGTGCTGGGAGGAGAGCCTTGCAAAAGCATCATCACGTAGCTGAGAAACAAAACAAGATTGTCGTTCAGGAACTTCTCTCAGTGTGACTCCCTGCTGATTGGGAACAAGGGTGAGGCTGCTGAGAGTCTGTCAGCTGCAGACATCTAGAGATGAAGCTCCAACAAGCCTCTTGCTGATGAAACAAGCCTTTGCAGGCCTCCACTTTTCCGTACATTGAGGCCGCTGACGGCAACAACCAGGTGGAGCATGAGGCACCGCAGGTTCTCTACATGCCTAGGCTTCGACTCTCAAGACGCAGTTTGACTGATTTCCTTCAGGTGATGATAAGATCTTGATTGCAGAGCGAGTTTATTCACCAGCCGCTTGAGGCAACCACATCGCGAGTCTCAGAAGAGCAGCATCTTGGATGAGCAATGAACGAAAATGCTTCTGCGTGGCCTCAAGTTGGACAGCCTAAGATCTCCAGGCCTTCAGTTGAAAAGTCGATTGAATTAGTTGGCAGAATACTACTCATGCTAACCCAAAACCTTAAATAGTAGTTTCCATTTCCTTTTCCATTATCCCTATATTATCCCCAATATTAATTAACCCCTATATAGCCCATATATATCCCATTATAGTAGTTTCCATTTTCTTTTCCATTATCCCAAGATAATATTACCCCATATAACCCCAATGTAACCCCAATATAACCCCAATATAGTATAACCCCAATATAACCCCAATTTTGATATAACCCCGATATACCCCCAATATAATATAACCCCAATATAACCCCTAAACCCCATGTAACCCATTAAAAAGTAGTTTCCATGGCAGCCTCTGAGGCTCCTTTACTTGACGAGCCGGGGCATGGCGCCGGAAGAGGCTGTCTCGCTGGTCATCAATGGCTTTTGCCAGGACAAACACCCAGGGGGTTTAGGGTTTAGGGTTTAGGGTACCATTTACCCCTATAATGGAGAATCAAATGGAAAAGAAAATGGAAAATGAAATGGAAACTGAGGTTATATAGGAAGTTAAACACCCAGGGGGTTTCCAAAATTAGGGGTACCATTTTGGGGGTCCCAATAATAAGGACTATCGTATTTTGGGGTCTATATTGGGGTTCCCTTTTTAGGGAAACTACCAAAGAGGTTCTGGCAAGTTGCTTCTGAAAGACAAGCTGTCCACCTGTATTCCGATATTGGTAGCTAGAGTTTGCAGCAGAAATGCGCAAGTCGGTATGAGCAGCCTACACACTTGCTGACAGAGGACGTCTTCGACCAGCTACCCATGGAGTTTGCCTCTGAGGCAGAGAGAGAATCCGGAACTGCAACAATTCCTGGACTTCGGAAGTTTGGTTGCATTCAGGCGCAGAAGTTGCTCTCCTTGAAGTTGGAAGGAACTGTGGGCTGAGGCAACCTCAGGCCGCATAGCTATCTCCACAAATCAGCATAGAAGATAACTACATCACTGGCCAGGCACTGAAGCCTTGACGTGAGTAGCCAATGTTCGAATTGGACTCGTGTTTACGCGCTCGCGGCGTGCAATGGCTTTCGAGTTTTCCAGGGTAGGAAGCATTGCAGCAGGCTGCAGAGCAGTCAGTCAGTCAGTGGCATGCTGGGCTGCTTGCGTGATGCTACATGGTGCGAAGTCTAGGCAGTCACTCAGCAGAAGCCCAGCATGGCGCGCTCTTTGAACTTTGTATTGGACAGAAAGCGCAAGTGTCCTTGTGGCCTTGCAGACTTCTGAGGCTTTGGTGGTGAACCGTGAGGACAAGTTCTACAAATTTCCCACAACTGTTCACCACTTTTGCCATCCAAAAGTCAAACCAGGTGTACTGGCGTCTAACAAGACAGAAAAAGGTTGCTTGATGTTGCCTGCATGTGTCCGCACAGCTGCCAGCATCGCCACCACTACAGTGTGCAAGTGGGAAAACTCCATGAAGGTGTTGGGCGTGTGTCATCTTCTTGTCCACGTGCCTGACATCCAACATGCCAGTTCTTTCGCATCTGAGAACACATCGGTGTAGTAATCTTCGCATGAAATCATTGAACGGAACATGTCAATCTGATGGACGGACGGGTGCAGGATGTTGTAAAAGTCTTTCAGGCTACTTTTGAGGAAATTCATCAGCACAGGTGTGGGCCAGTCACGAAAGCATCCTCAGGCATCCTGTTCTGGCGTGTGTGGGTGGTCCGGCACACTGCGGCCCTAACGATGCAAGAAAGTCTGGCTTCCACAGCCGCATACTTGCGTCGAGTCTGCGACCTAGACACTGTGAGAAAGGTTTGCTGCGCGATGGGTGGGCAGGGCTGGTTGTGCCGCAGAAAGACGCACTACAGCAGCAGCAGAAGAGTTTAGGCCTGAAAGGTCACAAGATAGGACTTTTTAGAAGTGTAGCCCGAGGTGCAGAGAGTGAAGCAATCCAGGTCTGACTAGGAATTCGCAGTGCCAACACTGTGACGTGTTCCTTTCAAACTCGGATGCACAGGGTAATTGGGGTGTCCTTGGCTTGAGTCCAGCGAAAAGAAGTGTTCAGCTCGCCAGTCAGAACAGGTGGCATTTGTCAGGAGAGGCAACTGAGTAAGTAGGTTCAACGATCTTGCACAGCTCAAACGGACGGGAAGTCAACCGAGCAAAGCTGTCAGCAATGCAGCTGCTCCACTGCCTCACTTCTGTCCAGATTCGGGAACGCAATTCCGTACAGGCCAATCAAACATGCCGCGAGGAGCCAGTCTCTGAAGAAACGACGACGAGCTTTTCGCTGGAATTAAGAATCCAATGTGCTGTCGAAGCATGTCAAAGCCAGAGTCCCTGTGTATTTTGCAGCTTGTGAATTGTCTGATTGCTTGACATGCATCTATGATCCGCGTTTCGCATTGCAGGACTCTCAAGTAGGTGTCGTCTCAAGCCCCAACAGAGCCACCGAGAGCAGCATAACAGCTTTCTGAGCAGCGAGCCTTAAGAATTCTACGGGAGCCCAACGCTTCTTGCGCATCATGGGGCAGCAGTGCTGTGGTACACGTTCGAAAGAGGACCCTGCGACAGCATGGGCTGAATGATGCATTTGTTTGTGTTCACCATTCAGGTGACTTGTAGGGAAAACTAGAATGTGGTGTGTGAACTTGACTCTTTTAGCCTTTGTTCTGCAAAGATCGCCTAGGCGCAGGCCTGGTACTAGACCTGTTTGTTGCAGTGCATGCTTGGAGCGAATGTTCAAGCCTACTCGGGCCTACTGCGAAGCAAACGTGATGCAGGACGAGTGGCCGTACGTGCCAACCGAGAGCGCGTTTGGCATTGCCCGGGCCCCATAGATCATTCACCTGTCTTCAGAGCAGGTAGACCACAGCAGATGCCAGCAACGGCGCCGTGAAGTTCTGATGGTTTTTGGGAACTAAAGAAGACGCCTAGACACCCCACTTTTGCCAACAACCACTATTTTGAAGGCTTTACCTGAGCTGCGAAGACTAGCTGCAGTGTTTCCCGTGCTCTACCAAACCACGCAAACCAACCCACCGGTGTGGCAACGCTTGAGCTCCACATTGCCGCTTGCTGCACATATTGCTGTATGCTCTCACCGATAGAAGGCTTGAAGGTACCACCGGTGAGTGTTTTGAGTTTTGACATGCTGGTTCTCTGCGGATGTGCCCAAGCTCCTGGCTGGTTTCACATCAGGGTGCCTGCAACCTTGCCCTGCATCCCAGGCTGCCCAGCCAGTACAGGCCAGAAGAATTGTTGGCCTGGGCGCTTTGCTTCTCGCATTAGCAGTCATAGACATTGCGCAGGATGCGGTGGATGCCCATGCTGTGCGGAAGGACGCCTGAACAAAGAGTTAAGGGAGAAGACAGCTGGCTGGAAGTTACTGTTGCAAAACTTGGTGTCCAGCACAGTATGTTCTGAGCCATAATCTCAACCGCTTGAAATTTAAGCGGGTCACATAGGGGATAATATACGGGACTACTGTAGGACCCATTAAGGGGATTGCAACATGTTTTCCCCCGCCAGTTTCCATGGGAAAGAAGAGCCTTTGGAGGAAGATGCAATCGCAGAGAATGAAGATTTGCAAGCAGATGAGGAACCCGACAAGGCACGTTGGTCAAAATTGAGCCCTAAAGCCGCCTAAAGCCTAAAGCCTAAACCCTAGATGAACCCTATGTCACCCCTATATAACTCCTATGTAACCCCGAAGTCCAAGTATTTGCGCAAACTTCTTTGCAAGAAGCTGCGGCCTCCTTGGGCATGAGTAGCTGAATTGGGCGTGAGTGCGTGCAAGAAGCAGAACAGGACGAGACAGCAGATGAGGTCTGCTCCGCCGATTTGGGAACTTCAAACGAAGAGGCGCTTGCATCTCATCACGCAGCTGTGGACATACCGGATTGCTCTTGCTGCCATTCTTGCCCCAGGCTTCCCCAGAGGAAGCCGAAGAGCAACCTGCTGAGTCAGAAGAGGTTGCTCAGGACGCTTTTCTGGGGCGAGTTGGTTTGAATAAGTGCAGCCGTGGCCCGATGAGGAATTCGGTCACGGATGTTGACCTTGCAGTAAGCCTTACTTCTTCCCGTAAACAGCATATGACTCAGCAATGGCGCCAGGACGAACCGGTTGCCGAAGCAGCGGATGAGCCTGAAGAAATCAGCACTGCTGATCAGGATTCAAAGGATCTAGAGGCCAGGAACCTGTACTTAGCCAAGATCAGCCTAGTCATGCTAGTGAAGTTTGAGGCAACCGTAGCAGACCCTCATCCAGAAGAAGCAGAAGCTTCCACCGTGGAGCCAATCAAGGCAAGCCGCAAAAGTAGTCAGCAAGATGGGCACAGCAGCTACAGGAAATGCATCGTTGCAGGATGATGCTTCCGCAGACAAGGAGGCAGATGATACGGAGAAGTCAGAGGAGGCGGGGGCCGCTGGAGAGTTTAGATGGACCTGCAGCCAGCACTGCACCATGAAGCCCTCATTGATGATCACATCAGGAAGGTACTCTGAAGTTCCGAAGCTCCTTCCAGATATGGATGCCAGACTTGCCAATATGTTTTGACGTCTTATGTCCTTTCAAGCAGAGTGAAGAAGGCCAGCTTCCCCAGACTCAAGATCCCAACGCAAGTTGGTAACGTTTACTGTGCTTCACAACAAACAGCCTAGAGTACTGCGCCCTGGTTGCGCATACCTGAACCATGCTAAGTCATCTGTGCGCACGTCATGTCATAAGAAGTTAGCTTTCGGGCTTAAGCTGACTTTGGATTTTTCCAGGCCGCCTAGAGGCATGTCGTGCCCAGCAGTAGGATTTCGTTCATGTCGCTGGCCCTAGTGTACTTGTCATTCTATGACTCCAGGACTTCCACAGAGAATTTTGACCTTGCTCCAGGTCGAGACTCCGATGGAGATTCTTTTGCCGGACGAGGCTTTCCTCGAAGGTTTTCTTGATGAGGCTCCATCGCAGCGTATCGCAGATGTGACAGCTTCATCGTGCTCCATCTGTTTGCATCTGCAGCGAGATCCTTGCAGGACACAGGCATGATCAGGCAAGTGAGCCTGCCAAGCCAAAGCTCGCCCTCAAGAAGATCAGTGAGATCAGCCAATCTTGCTGAAGAGGAGGGTGAGAAAGAGGAGGAGAAACTGAAAGAGGTCGAGGAGGAAGCTAAGAAAGTTGAGGCAGCTGCGGCAGAGGAGGCGGAGGACGAGGAGGAGGAAGAGGAGGAAGAGGAAGAAGAGGAGGAACAGGCGGAGCAAGCAGCGGATCCGACAGGCGAGAAGACGGGACCTGAAGCAGAGGCCTGCTGCAATGAAGTGCTGACAGCGATTCTTTCACAGAGCTCCTCGATGTCCACCAGTCAGAAACGCAATTTCAGGCAAAGCCCAAGAAGAAGAAAAAGAAAAAAGAGAAGATCATCAGCCTGCCGAATTGCGCACACATCTGAGCTTTTGAACACCAGATCTCTGTTTGCCTGGCCTTCTCCACACCATGACCGCCTCCCTAGGATCAAATTGTCCCATACTTGTACTTGGGCGGCATGGAGGCTGCCACAGACATAGAAAGTCGGGAGCTTGAAGGGCTTCCCTGCACGACTCGTCGACACGATACTTGTGTTTATCAAGGCATCCGGCGGCAGGGTTTAAATGCCATCTGCTGCTGTTGCCGCACGTTTGCTGCTCGGTTTCTGGCTAAAATGCCAGAGATGCTACAGGCGAAGTGTTTTGCATCAGGATGGAGTTCCCGGATGCGCAGTTTATCGACGGGGTCAATTACTATCGCAAGGGCCCTTGCTAACCAGCACGGAGCAAGGCCGTGAATATGGCTTGCCATGCTCCAGGTGTCGACATAGAAGACATGTCGAGAGAGCCGCTGGATTATTTTTTGAAGGAAGACTGGCCCTCAGAATAGTTCACCTCAGGTGAAGCCACATGGCCGCTGCTGGGAATGGGAATGGTAGCAAGCCAGGAGTTCCAAGTTTTCATTGGCAGGCGACTGACTTCATCCACTCTCACATCAGGTTGGAGCAGTCCGGTCCCAGGCTTTAGAATCTGCCATCAAACTGGATATGGCTCGGTCCAAATTTTCACAGTTAAGGCCGGTTCTCGTCCACTGCAGAGCAGGAGTTTCCCGCTCCGCATCAGTCGTTCTAGAGCTGAGCTCAGATTCTGCAAGCGCAAATCGTCAGCATTGCCGCAGAATCGCCTCCCGTGGCAAGCTGGCCGAGAAATGGCAGAGCACAGAAAATATTGTTCCCATAGACTAACTCCAAACTGCCACTTCCCAGGAGGATGTGTTTAGATGGAGGACATGGTGTTGAAGCATCCCCAAATTCCGCCTTCATTAATGCTTGGCGCAGAGTAGGAAGACCGGAATGTATCCCCAGAGTAGAGGCCCTCAAAATCCAACATCCAGCTGAAGGCTTACTTGGTCGCCTGCCACAACATGTCGCTGGCGGAGGCCTTCACTCTCCTCCGATCACGGAGAAGCATTGTCGCCTGGTGGAATTCTTCAAGAAAGGTGCTTGTGTTTTTCAAAGTTATGTCTCCCTTCCTTGTGAGCTGCTTTTTTTGGTTAGTTGCAGAAGCATCATTTTGGGCATGCATGTCCCTGCAGCCGCAAGGTAACTCCCAATCTTGGATTCTTCGAGCAAGTTTCCATTTGGGAGAAGGCCACCACAGCAGGTTGTTGCAACAGCCGAGCTGATCTGTACGCAGGGTTCATGTCTCTGTGGCCACAGGGTTCCACAACATATATTAAATTGTTGCAGATTCTGAGACCATCCAAACTGCAGCACTTGGACGCTTGCTGGCAGGAGGTGTCTGGCATATCCACAGTGGATCCCATCAAGCAGCTTGATTGCAAGCTTCTGCTACATGATCTCGCCCAAAACTCCTAGCAGCATGGGCCTCTCTCTTGAACCCTCGAGGTACAACCTGTGGTTCGGGACCCCTGAATCCGAACGCAACGTGCCAATCTCAGATTGGTCAGGATGAATGATTCTCGTCGACAGCTCCTATTGAATTTCGATTGGGCTCGTGCGCCTTTGCTAGGCACTTCCAGACCTGCGCCCGGACTAGGCCTTCTGAATGCAGCCGTGGCCGGGTTTGTTTCCAGCTGCATTGTTTCACCCATCCCGCAAGGGAACATCGAAAACAGCGTATTACCGTTCCGGTGACGGGTGATGCCATTGTTTGCTATGCACGTATTCGCAGGCGACAGCAGACGCATTTGTGCCACGTGCTTGGGCTCAAGCTGGCTCAAATGAGTTGTCTGAGCTTGGCCTTGGATTCGAGGATGGTTGTAGCTGTCTCAGCGGGAAGACAATGGATTGCACACTTTGAGTCACTGATTGCGAAGTCGTTCAATCTTCTGATGCCCAATGGGCTGGTGAGATTGCTGGTGTGTTCTGCAATTTGTGTGCTTGCCCGTGGTAGGTGGCTTGCTGTGGCCGAGCGCTTAGCTGTGCAATCCGTGTATTCTGCTGGGTGCTGTCGTGAACTTTGAGTGTCGTTTTCTTTTTGGCGGCTGTGGTGCTTCTAGGTTCAACGGATTCGACAGCTGCCTGAGCTTCAGTTCGCTTCGCAAACAAGGAGGGGGGGTGCGCAGAGTTATAGACCTCCAGCACCTCCTATGTGACAGGGGCCCAATGGCTCTCTTGAAGCTGCAGTCTGCACTGGAGAATGCTTTGGTGCTGCCGCCCTGCATTGGCTTGTTCTTTGGAAACTGCGCGCCTCCGTAAGAGCAGTGAACTGGCAGGGCGGGCTCAGCCTGGAGGCAGCCGCCGTTGCAGAAGTTACAGAGCCATCGCAACTGCTTGCTTCAAGAGCCATCATGCCAGCAATGCCAGGAAGGCACGGATGAGGGAGAGCACGCGGAGTCCCAATTGTCACATGCCCGGCTTGGACTGAGTCCAAGCCCTTTGAACCACATTTGTTCTGCAAAGGTCTGCAAGGCCCAGTGAAAGAAGGGCCGACGAGGAGGAACTGGTTGTGAGAGGCGGAAAGGCCAGCGCCAAGAACTTGTTTGGAGAACTTGAGGGTTTGCTGGGCATTGACCTTTGCCTGCATTCTTTTGCAGGGAAGCACAGCCATGTGGAACACCCGGATGCCTTCTGCCAGAAGCTCATTCTGTTCTTGAGCTAGGTCAAGGAAGCCACAGCTACTCGAACAGGTAGGATACTGCAGCACCGCCTCCACAACGCCATTGGCAAGTGTGCTGATCTCAGGCTGAGGTGCTTATGCGCGCTCAGATTGAAGCTTCTTTGAGGCTGGAACGTCAGCCGGGTCTTATGCTCAAGAAGGCAGAAGTGGAGAGCTCACGCCATCAATGCAGGCTGCAAGTCCCGTGCCTTTCATTTACAGCCATGTGCTATTTGCACATTGCCACACATTGTCAGGAAAGAGCAAGGGAAGAGTTGCTGAGTGCTCCAGGGCAACATGGTTTGCTGCCAGGAGGCCCCTGCCCTGCTTCGGAACAGCACTGGTTGTGCGGAACTTTCTGTTTGCCAGGCCTAGGCCATTTTCGTCTTGGCACCAGCTGTCTTCAGTCCGCCACAGGGTGCCATGGCCCAATGCGTAGCCTCTAACTTCAAGAGTAGGCATTCCCTACATGCCAGGCCGTTGGAAGCCTTGCCAATTGAGCAGCGGATAGAAGAGGCTGAGGCCCACCTCAGAGAGTGGTTTGCTTTGCTACTGTGATACTGCAGAAAAGTCCCCTGTGACCATTGCAATCAATGATGGCTGGATATGGCTGGCATCTGTCACTTTAGGCTTCGAATCAATTGACCTCAGCCTGCGAGTAGTCAGATATGAGATCGCGAAAATGCCTTTGCAGCAGCATCGCAGGCTGCGGAGGCCAAGCTGCAAGCCGATTTAGTCGGCTTGGGCTCGCTGAGAGAGACGAGCAAGGCCATTTCGTCTACATGTTCTACGTCAAGTCTCTGAAGCATAGATTTGTTGCATGGAGAATAACTCGGGACGCTGCGTAAGGCGGCAAGACACCAGATTAGCAGGATGCCGCAACAAACAAGCAATCACATCAGACTGGAATGACGGCTACAAAGTAGTAAGCCCTGAGAAGCCGTGTTGCTCAAGAGGGATACACGCCCGGCCTCATCACTCAGATACAGAATTTTGCATCCTCCCCATCCCTAAACCCTAAACCCTAAATAGTAGTTTCCATTTCATTTTCCATTATCCCAACATAATCTCAATATAACCCCAATATTACTCAATGGGTACCTATCTCCCTTAACCCCAAACCCTAAACATTAGTTTCCATTTTCTTTTCCATTATACCTATATAACACCTATAAAGCCAGGACCCGGTGGCAAGTGATGCCTTGCTGCTGGCCCAAGCTTCTCTGCAGACGAGAGGAGCACCAGGCCGACCCATTACCCCAGTTGTCAACTCCCACAAGTGTAGCATGGGCTCGTGTAGCATAGTATTACTATGACCATTACTATTACGTATTACTATTATGAAGGAGGCCAAGGGGCAAAAGCAAGCAGCAAAATTCAAGCAGCAAAAGCTGCAAGCAAGCAAGCAAGCAAGCAAGCAAGCAAGCAAGCAAGCAAGCAAGCAAGCAAGCAAGCAAGCAAGCAAGCAAAGGAAGGAGAGCAAGCTTACAGTAAGATCAGTTGCCATTCTGCTTCCCTGCCAACGCATGCCGCTTTAGCTGTCCTGCAAGGGGTACTGCCTCAGTAGCACAATCCGTAAGTTTCCCTGCCAGGAGCTTCCTCGAGCCCAGTGCAGATCCTCCCGGAGTGATAGTGAGGGTCACCCAGGAAATACCTTTAATGTCTTAATTTGTTATAGCAGCCAGCGTCCTGGTTTGCCTGTATTGGCAGCCTCTCTGCGTGGCTGCTCATCCAAGGTCCGCAGGAGTTTCATGGCAGTCAGAAGGGACTACAAGCGCGGCAAACATACCTGATCACAGATCTTTGCGGACAATGGTTTGAAAGGTGTCACACAGTTGTTAGCTTGGGAAATGCCAGCCCTCCGAGCAGCAACGCTCTGAGTTTTAATGGTTCATTGGCTGAACAGCTTCAGGCTCGAGAGTGGCTCGCTGCTGGGCCAGGAAGTGCTCAGCCCATCAATGAAGATGGGGTTTACGTTAATGCTGCTGCAGTCAAACTGTAAGCGGACTTGTGTGCTGCTTCGGCGCTCACTCAAGTGCACCCTGCACACGGCAGGGCTGCCATGCATGTTATCGACTCAGACGACTATACCAGACAATTGGGGGTTTCTGTTCACGTGCCATAACAAGCACAGGTGTACCGATAGGCAGAAATGGATACCTGACCGTGGAAAGCTCCCATATCTGGAAAGCGTTCTGGCGTCTTTGCAGGGCTTTGAGGCTTGAAAAAGGCGACGCGCTCCCGGAATTTGATGGGAAGGATCTATGGCTTCAAATGACGCAAGGGACAGGAGATGATGGGACAAATGTGATTGGTAACGTCAGATAGCAATCGCCTAGTACGTGCAACTACTTCCCATAGCTCCAAAGCAAATGATCTGCAAGCCGGGGCACTTGACATAAGTAGTTTGTGGTATGTTTTACAAGTTCTGCATGTAGAATTTCTAAAATCCTAATACATCCCTTTGGATTAGAGTAGGATCCGAAGGGCTCATATTTGCATTATCAAAAGCTCGCTGGTCATGCTGGACCCGTCGCCCCTCCAGTGAGCTCTGTGTTCTTGAGAAGATGGCTTCACAACCATTCTAGGTTTGTCAGGCGAGCAGAGAGTATGCAGTGTGATTGCCCGTTGGCCAAACTCCTTGACGTCATGTTCGCACCGACCGCTACAAGCTATTGAGGGCATCGTTGATATGAACCGTGCGACGCCTCTTGCCGTCCTTCAACTCAAGGCTCCAAAGGGTAGGCAACACCCTTGTGACTGCACTTGTCTTGTTCCTTGGTAGATCATGGCAAGACGTGGGATTTGTGAGCGGATTTCGTACGGAAGCAAGTTTTACGAAGCTCCCCACCCTCCTAATCTTTAATCCTCCAGTTGTGGTCTAGTATATTTATTTAGAAGCTGTGAGGGTCCTTCAGGTTGGATGCGTGTGTGGCATGTTGAGCATCTAAGTCCCGAGACGTTACCTCGCTGAAGGGAAGGTGGCGCGGAAATAAATGCAATTATGCGGCTAGAACCCAAACTGGGGCACAGGAAAACATGTCACTATATTATAGTTCTGTATATATACATATATGAAGCATCAGGAGCCCTAGGAACCGTGACTATGAGTTCCGCAAGAGAAGGAAAAACAAAGGGCTAAAGCTGTCCAAGCCGGCATCAACATGAATGGCAATGGCTTGCTCAGAGGCACAAAGATGGCCTCCAACACGTCAAGTTCCGGGCGTGGTATAGCTCGTGCCAAGATGAGCCGAAAACACTTTGTGTGCATGGCGTTTGCAGCTATAGCGCCTTATCTTTTCTTTGCTTCCACCCTGGGGCCGGACCTTGCAAGCTTTACTGCTTCCAGCACTTCAGTTTTTCATGCGCCACGAAGATTCAGCAGGATGCAGCATTGCGTTAGCACGCGCCAAGTCTTGTCAGATTCCATGCAATTTCCGCGCCATCCAGACAACAAGGAAGCCAACAAGGTCTTGGAGAAGGCGGAGAGGTTGGCCAATCAGATCTTGCTGAGCAATTCGACTCTGCAAAAGCCGCGCGATGTGGCAGGGAGGGTTCTCGCGCAAGACCGTGTCTACGCGAACACCTTTGTGGATCTTGGTTCAGCAAAGGTTGTGGGGTTTGACTATGATTATACACTTGTCAGCTACAAACCGGCTGTGTTGCATCTTATCTACCGACTAGCGACGAAGCAGCTCGTGAGCCAATTGGGGTATCCAGCAGAGTTGGAAAGTGATCTGCCCGGGTATGACGCCAGATTTGCAATCCGTGGCCTTGCTGTAGACTTGAAAACCGCTTGGATTTGCATGCTGACTTTGAGATACCGTGTGTCCATTGCCTTCTTTGGACGTGAAGAGGTTGATCCTGTCACCGTGCAGCAAAGTTACCGCAGTGAGACAGGGTCTGGCATCCTCCCTCCTGAGGAGCGGAAGAAGCGATTGAAGCCTTTGAACGACATGTTTAGTACAGCGGAGGCGTGTCTGCTAGCAGATGTGGTTCAGTGGTTTAGAACACGCGACATTCCTTTTGATCCTAGAAGTGTTGTCACTGACGTTTTAAATGCTGTGACAAAGGCCCACATTTCGGAAGAGGTACACCGTTCCATCTGCAATGATTTGGAGAAGTACCTGGAGCCAGATGGGCAACGTTTACGCCAGCTGCTGGACAAGCTGCGCCACAGTGGTAAGAAGTTGATGTTGGTATCCAACTCGCCGTTTTGGTTTGTCAACAAAGGCATGGTCTATGTCTGCGGGGAGGACTGGAGAGCACTCTTTGATGTTGTGGTTGTGTCTGCAGGCAAGCCAGCCTTCTACACACAGACACGTCCCTTCCGAGAGGTCTCAACTCGCACAGGGAGGATCAAGTTCAAGCCCATTGATTCGCTGAGTGCTGACGAAGTGTACTGTCAAGGATCCATCGGGGAGCTGGTACGATTGCTGGGCTGGGACCATGCCTCCGAGTCCGTGGATGGCTCCAGCATTATCTACATGGGTGACTCGCTTTTTGCGGACCTGGTGGATGCGCGTCGACTGTATGGTTGGACAACCGGAGCAATTATTCGTGAGGTCGGCCATGAAACCGAGGTACAAGCAAGTTCAAATTGGCAGCAGGCATGGAGAGTTCTACAGGTGGTCACGCTTTGCACGCGACAGTGCCAAGATTCGTATGTTGCAGGGAAGGATGCTTGCCATGCTTTTACGGAAGAGGACAGACAGGTCCTTGACCAGCTCGAAACTTTGGCTGCAGACTGGCGCAGTCGTTTGGACACGCTCATGAATCCGAATTTCGGCTCCATTTTTCGGACCTCACGTGACAATGGACAGACCGCACAGCCATCTCTGTTTGCGCGATGCTTGCAAAGACACGTGGACTTCTACACCTCCAAAGTAGAGAACCTGCTTTTCTATTCGACAGACCACCGTTTTTATCCAGCTGATTATTCGATAGGCGTGCTTCATGAAATCCTGCATCTGACAGACCCTATATCAGATGCGCTGCAGGAAGCCGACGATAGCTGACTACAAAATGTCCTGTTGAGTCCAGTTCAGGCTCTGCTGTTTCATGCAGGTGCTTTCTGAAGTGCACGCAGTCAATTTTTTGACATGTGTGCTTCAGTGACAGCTCAAAGCCCCACTTCAAGCCCAGAATCCTGCAGCGCATGCCAGCAGCCAAACAGACAGCCCCGAATACCCCAACAGGTTTCTGGTACCTAGTGACAGCTGTTTTTTGTAACCCATCCCTACCCGTTAAATTCGACAGGGTCTTGCCCAAAATCATTTAGTTCAGGCAAGTGTTATGCTGACATTGTTAGAAATTTGCCCGATGCGGCGCTGCCTCATGCGCTAACTTACCGGCATCCAGTCCAGCTCGTTTCTAAGGATCCCTATAAGAGCTTAATGCCATGTACCAGCAATGGCCATCGACATCATGGCAGAGGCAGGAAGCAACTCAAGAACTGGGCGCTGAAGAGTTCAACAATTGGTGAAGGTACCCAGCATCTCTGGCGCACCCTCGGCCTTGCAACCTGGGAAGGCGCCAGATCATCACAGCCTGACTGCTTGCTGCTTGACACGCTCATCACTTGCAGGTCGACGACGCTGCGATCTTGAGGCGCGCTTCTATGGAACACGCGGAATGTGTCGAACTACGATCTCCCGCAACCGCGAGGTGCATAGATAAGCTCCAAGCATGGGATGCTTCCAGATTCGAGGCCGTAGTTGTTGCTAGGTCAGCCTTGCAACTGTGCAATGTGTTATATTGCTTGTAGCGAGGTCCTGGCGACGCTGCAAAGTTGTCCGCGAAATGCCGGGCAAGTACGACTAGTGCAGGCGCTACACATAGGGTGAGTTCCGGGTGCAATCATGCTTGACTCAAAGTAGAAAATCTGGAGCTTCTCATCCGTGCTGGATGACAGGATCGGTCAACAGGGCGGCGGCTGGCAGTTAAAAGAATGCCACTGTCCTGGACCTGCGAGGACCCGTTGCCCGAAACTAGAAGCGTCGAGGGTAAATAGAGAGAAACGGCGCCTGAGAAGCAAGAGCTGGCAAACCCTTGTCTCCCCCCAATCGGAGACCCATGGCGCAGGTGGAACTGAGTCTCGTTCCTTCGTCAAAAGATCCATGCAAATTCGATTGCTCATCAGTTTCCAGGCCTCATGTTAAGGCGGAGTGAGGAGTTATCTAAGGGAACAAGGTGACGCAGCCTGAGGCTACAGGATAACATCACAACAACGATCCGACAGAGATGTGTGTACAGCCGTTCTTGGAGTTGTGCCGTCTTTTGTCTGGTGGACGGATGCAGAGGCTGCCTGCTCCAGATGTACTACAAGCAGCTTTTTGTGCTGTGTTTCCTTTGCAGACACAAAACAGCCTGAAGCTTTGAGAAGCTTGCAGAGCTCAATTGCACTTCAACTAGAAG
This sequence comes from Symbiodinium pilosum, assembly GCA_905231905.1. Taxonomy (NCBI): domain Eukaryota; class Dinophyceae; order Suessiales; family Symbiodiniaceae; genus Symbiodinium; species Symbiodinium pilosum. The sequence goes on along the minus strand of CAJNIZ010047526.1, from coordinate 98,744 downwards.
CAGTAGCAGCTGCTGTTGCCGTTGCTGCCGCTGCTGTTGTTGTAGCTGTGGTGATGGTGGTGGAGGCAGCGGCGGCGGCGGTGGCGGTGGCGGCCGCGGCTGTGGTGGTGGCGGTTGCGGTGGCAGCGGCGGTGGCAGCGGCGGTGGCGGTTACGGTGGCAGTGGCGGTGGCAGCATTGCACCAGCACCAGCCGCAGCATGAGCAGTAGTAGAAGCAGCTGTCAACTAACAGCTAATGCTGAGTCTGCTACTGACTGGGCGACGCCCGCAGCTACCACAATCCGTGCTTTTTTTTTGTGTTCTTGGTGTTGACGGTGTTCGGCAAACACCAGCCCGGGAGGATGCAGAGTCTTTTTCCGTGGCGCACCCCACCGAGACGGAGGTGATGGGAACGATTAGGAACAATTGCTAACATCTCTTGAATCTAAACCCTGGAAATCCCTGGAACTACACGCAAGATGTGCACCTCTTCCATGTGCAAGAAAAGGTGCCCTGGATGGACATGGCTGCCACAAGGCCAGCTTGCAATGCCTCGGATCTTCCCTAGCAATGCAAACGCCTGTGATACCTTGACAGGTGGCTGAACATCGTCGGCTTCCAGCATTGTGTTGAGTTCGGGGGTGTGTTTCTCGACAACGACTACGTTTCTTTCGTCATGGGTCTGGCGGAGGCCCGGTCAAGCATGCAGCAAAGTGCCAGCTGTGCGCCAGTTTCAGTGTTCTGGCTCATCCTCTTCAACAATTGATATTGTCAGGGTGGTGACCTCTTCACCTTTGTAGATGCAATGGGCCTGCCAGGCGTGCTCCGTACTTTTGCCGTGCTTTTGAGACCGCAAACTTACCTCATTCCTGGGGCACTGGCAAATGCGCTTGCAGAACCCGGCCCTGTCCTTGAAGAAGCGCTGCGGCCAATAGCTGCCGGGGCCGTCAGAGCGGAAGAGTGTAGATGTTGGAACTCATGTTGAACCTGCCATGGCAAAGCGGCACAGGGCCTCCAAACACATTCGCGCTGAGAGGTCGAATTCCTTAGTGCCGTGAGTCGGCTTCATGGGTCATCGGCTCAGCCTTCGACGCCTGCGACAGACCAGATTCCGTGCAACCAGACATTTCCTTGAAGTGGTTGCTGTATTCAACACCTGTGCTTCCTGCGACGGTGCCGTTTGTCTGCTGGGTAGCTGGACTATGCTGGACTCCTCTGCTTACGCAGGCTTGGCCTGGCTCATCGAGGCTTTGTGCCATAGGGTCACTTGAGAAACTATTAACAGGGATAAGATTAGTCATATAGTAACATTTTAAATAGTAAACATAGTAATAGTAGGAATGATAGAATATTTTAACAAAAATAATAATACGCAGCAAATCGACTTGCCAGACCTTTCGCTGGAGAACGTCTTGTTAGCCAATGCGAAGGTTGGATGAACTTTTTTTGTCACGGCTTACGGTTTGGGCCTGCTGTCCTAACGCTCACCAATTCACCGCCTTGTGCCAGGGTGGGCCTATATACTTGATCGACTACAGCATGGCAACTACACAGAGATTCCACACAGGACATTACAGTGTCCTTCATTTTCTCTGCCTGCCGGTGGTTGCGTTTCTAGTTTTTTCAAGGGAGGTGTTGTTATCATTCTGTAGAGCGACTCCTTTGTCGACGTCATTCTGCTGCATGGTTTCGCAGTGGTTCGTTTCGGAGCTGCGCTTTCGGGTTGCATCTCTTGGGCTGTATGCGTAGATGGTGCGATGCTGACCTGTTCTGTCACGCCACCCTATCATTTCAGCAAGTTCACCCGGAGGCAGGGGAAAATCTTTCGAGTTGAAATGCATGTGGTAGAGATGCGGGTCACCAGTCAGCGTCTGATTGGATGCCACAGCATGTCTCCTGAAGGAGGTCTTGGCAAACCGAGGGATGTTATCCCAGGTCGTTTTGCCTTTCTGTTCCTAGCAGTGCGTTAAAAGGAGACAAGGGGGCGAGTGGCAGAACCAGCGCTGCCGTAAGCTAAAGCCTGGCGTTCGTGAGCTACCATAAGCACCGCAAGCTCCGTCAAGGGTGCGCTGTAAGCTAGAAGCCGAAACCTGGGTTGCATGAGATATCATAAGCAAAAATGGTACCGTCCAAAAAGCGTGTCAACCCTGTGCTCACCGCTGAAATGAGGACCAGCCTGCGGCAAAGCTTCGTACATTGCGCCAGAGGCATCTCCAGCATGTTATTACTTCAGCCTTCAAACATCTAGTCCCCCTTAAGTAGATAGAATGTGGCTTTGGGTACATTATAACAAGATCCCAATATACCCCATATTCTATCTACTTAAGGGGGACTATGAGCCTTCAGAGAACCAGCCTTTTGCCTGAGATGCATCTGGGCGACGGTTACGACGCTTTTCAGGTGGCTTGGAGGAATAAAGAATCTTTTGAAAGTGGCACAGAGACGAAAATGCTTAGGCTGACGCGTTCTCCTGTGGGGTCATCCTCTACGCCTTGTTTGCCAAGGACCAGAAAATACTAACAATAATATAATGCCAACGAAAATTGAAATAAGAACAACCGTAATAGCAATACTAATAGTATTAATGTGGGAATCTGTTATTACCCGCCTATAATGAATAGTCAAATTGAAAAGAATACGGACAATGAAATGGAAACTGGGATTACGTAGGGTTTTTAGGGACTATGTGCCGGGGTGGCCCTGTGAGCTTTGCGGTGCTGATCTGTCAGGACTACCCTTGGATATCAACCAGGGCAGGTGCGTGCAAGTGCTTTGAGTGAGCCTCCCATTGCCTTTGACACATTGTTGCTTGCTTGTTTGTGCCTGGGCAGCAGGGAGATCTTGGGGCGAATGCTGCAACTGTCAACCAGGTACGTGCGCAAGAATGGCTTTTTAAGATTCATGGCAAAGCGACGTATCATCGTTGGCGACGAGAAAAAACCAGTCGACAAGGCTGGCCCTCACAGATTAGCTAGACTAGAAGTTTTCAGATTCCTGCTTTTTGTTTTATCTTTGAATGTGACATGGTTTAGTAATAGCCAAGGTGATGTCGAAGCCCTTTGCACAGCTTCTGGATGGACTGTTGCGATTCTCGCCCGAGGCGGGGATGGTTTGCTGTGAGATGTTCCGCTGCCATCTGCTGCGGCATGGTTGCTTGAAAGAGTATTCCCTTGCATTTACTGCAGGACCGCTTAGTAATCCTTGACGAAGATCGTCCAGGCTTCGGCCATGATTCCCTAGGTTGTAACAGTAAACTATACTAGTTACTAGTAATTATTATGGTGATTATAATGGTAATTATACTGGTAATTTTCTTATAGTAATTTAATAGTAATACCGTATTACCTAATACTAATAGCATGTCTCTCGTATCCAGTGCTTCCGCCAGCTTCTTTATCAGGCCGAGCTGCTGGCAGCATATGGGCCTTGCCCCAAGAGAGGCTTTCAAAAGTCCTTGTTGTCGTGGCTGCACAAAATGGTTATTGCACATTATTACGAATGATATTGCTCTTAAATCGCTATAAAGAGTTACCATTACTATTATGATTACCATAATAAATACTATAGAAATTTCCGCAATAATTGCCATTATAAGTGTTATACTAATTACTATTATAACTACCTACTATTCTATAATTACTATTACAGCCTAGGCTCAAGCTTGGTTGAAGAAGGCACTGGCCTGGTTTGTGGGTACTTGCACTGCATACACACCCCGTGGTTTTGCACCTGATGACGGAGGCAACCGAAGCACCACCTGAATCCCTTGAATGATATGGGAGCAGCAGCCTTGGCATAAACTGGCCTGTGATTTGTTGGGAATGAAGGAATTGAAAAGAAAAGGTAAACTACTACAATGGGTTATATAGGGACTGCTATAAGGATCCATTGCAGCAGCCTTTCATATACCAAGGTAGTAGGGCAGTCTTGTCAATTGCCAAGGAGTTTCAGAACAACCTGACGCTCTAAAGCCGCTCTGAGAGACCGAGAGCGTTTTCCGGATTGATCGATTCTACACAATCGCTTCACTAGACTGGGTTGCTGTTAAGGAACTAAATTTAAGTTACTATATTGGGGAAACCCTATTATTTACTGTATATACCCATTATGGTAACTTAATTTAAGTTCCTTAACAGCAACCCAGTAGAATTTCTAGGCATTCTGGAAGTGCAAAAGAACCATCCGGCAGCGCTGCCCGGGAGTTGCCATTGACTCCGTGTTTTTTGCGGCAGCAATGGTAGGTTCCATGGTTCCACACCCTGAATAAGGGATATTCCGGAGAGTCTTGGTGACCCTTGCGTTGCCAAGCATGCTGTTCCCTGATTCAGCAGAGGTTGCAGCATTTCAAGGCTTGCCTTGCGGGCCATTGTGTTAACACACATTGTGCTTAAAAACATTGCATGCCGTGTGACTTTTTTTCCAGCTATACTCTCGCTGCCGCCTTGGCTGTGGTGTTTACAGCAATTGCCAAAGGAATGCCTGGCTCCTTCTAAATGCCTTGGTTGTTTTCAGTTTTGATTCGAACTTCGAATGACTCAGCGATTCAGCTTGTCTACGGATTCAGCTTGTCTAGATCAAGTAGTCATGCACTTGGCATCAGGAGCGTGTGCACGAGGCATTCTTTTTGGACAATGGCTTCTCAGCTAACACATGCGGCTGGACGCGGCCCTCACAGGAGCCTAGCGCATGCGCATAGGTTTATAGCAGGGCGACTAGCATGTATTTCGAGGCACCTGTGAAGGCTGTAGGCACTTTGCTATTCCACAGATAGTTTGCCCCAGCGGCATCGTATCACTTGGCCACACAGCAGTTGCCAAGCTCCATATGAGGCGTGATGAGGCTTCAGAGCTTGGTTAGACTGCAGAGCACATGAGCCTTTGGCTCTCGGAGATCGCAATCCGCGATGAGAGCGAAACTGCTGTTGAGCACCCACGCGTGGAATGTACGTGCAGGCTTGAACGTATTTCCGACTTATTTGGTGCACTTTTCGCAGTTTGGCCCAAGATGCGGTCAAGCAGAACGATGGCCTCGTTCAGCAGCTTTCATATTTGTCCTTGGGTTGCAGCCAGTCAGCGGTGCATCAGAAGTGTTTGGGCCTCAATCCCATGCAATGTAAGGTCTATCTCAACTAAGCCTCTGCCTCAGTTTGTGTTGTTCTAGCACACTTTCTTTTTGCAAAGGCCGTATGCAGCTCGATATTTCTGTCTGAGGTTGTAGCAGATGGCTCCGAGTTGCGGTGCTTTTGAGTGTCATGGTTGGGGTGACGGCGAAACACAGAATTCATCGGAGCCCATCGCCACCTCAGCGCTCAGAAGTTCCTCGTATTCGGACGTCCTTAAATGAGTCGTTTGCGAAACGTCACAAATTCAATGCAAGCGAGCCTTACCTTTCATTTGAGCATCGTGTTGGTAGGCATGTCAGATTGTAGTACCCAGCTTTCACTCCTTTCTGAGGTGAATGCCTAGCGAGAATTGCAGTTTCCTCCTTGGCAGAACGGGTCCTGGTCGGCCCTCCCAAGGGTCATGCTAGCCTGTAACCTTGAACAGGACCTGTGCATTTGACAGGCAGGCATGGCCCTGCGGGCAGCAGCAAAACAGGAAGCATTACAGAAGAAAGCACACAAAAGCACTCCTGTGATGTCGGCACGCTGGAAACAGCAATGCTGACGAACTCATTGAACTGTTAATGCCACCACGAACCAATGTCCACCACAACCCACCGCCAAGCAGCACCATCCACTGCGTGCTCCACGCAATTGCTCATTACAGCCCGGCATGACCACGTTGAGCAGTTAGCAGTGACGACGACAGATGTGCTGATGGCGGTTAGCTGGTATGGGGGACGCTTCTGTGGACATACCCAATCCGACAGCATGCAACACTAACGTAGGCACAAATCCTTCATAGTCACAGATGTGAATCGCGGCCGTACGTCCAACTCGTGCTGCATGTGATGTGCTAAGGAGAATCACTCTGCCGAACATCTACACATGTTCAGCCTTATGAGCAACTTAGACGCCAAGAGTGCCAAAGCCATCGCGTGCCGGCTACATTGCAAAGAATGCTCCGTGGAAAGCGGACTCTGTAGTGTTTGCGACAACTCGATGAGCGGGGAGCCTACTGTTTGCACATCTTGCTTGATAGTGCAGGGGCAACTGCCCATTCTGATGCTCACCGAGGCCTAGACCCCACAAGCGGCAACTGCGTAGCAGTTTGCCCACTGGGATACTTCTCATCCGGTAGCGGCAAGTCGGACAGGATATGCCAACCCTGCAGTTCGAATTGTAACAAATGCCTCCATGGAAGCGAGTGCCGCTTGGGCTGACACGAATTTGCTACCATGTGGCGGTATGCATGCAATCCCTGCAGTGAGACTTTCCAAGGCTTGGAATGCAAGACTTCCATGTACCTCTCGAACAAGACGTGCCAGCCGAGCTGCCCCACGGGCTTTTACAAGCATGGAGCTAGTGATGTGGGCAGGACTTGCCTGCCCTGCTCCAGGAATTGCAAGCAATGCCCAGACTGGTTTACATGTGATGAGTGTGAACCTTCTGCATACCTTACAAACACTGCCAGCTGCGTCACAGCTTGCCCTGATGGATGCTTTGCTGCATTCTGTTTGTGATGCCAATAGTCTGACAATTCACTGCTCGTCCATGTTCTGCTGTCAGGATTTTACGCAGATGGCAATGGCCTTGTTGGTGGAGTCTGCCGTGCTTGCGATGCAACATGCAGAAAGTGCAGCGGGCCGATCGCGTGCAGTGAATGTGCAGGATCACGATACCTCACGCCCTTCTTCCAATGTGAGGCGAATTGTCCTGTGGGCACGTATACACACGGTCAGGGTCCAGTGGGTCGTCAATGCCTCCCTTGCCCTCCGGGCTGTTCAGCGTGCACAAGTGCTTTGAACTGCCTGGAGTGCGTGGAGGACTTCTACCTTGCTCCTGACCAGATGTGCACACAGTCCTGCCCAGATGGATTTTATGGAACGGACAGCCGCGCATCCATCTGCACGTCCGCCTTCTCCAAACGCTTTAACCTGGATTCCTTCTCGGTACCTGCCAGGGGCATGTCGGAGATTGTGTTGGTTGCTGATGAGCCGCCAGAGAGTTGCTGCGCTGCCTGCGTAGCCGCTGAGGGCTGCGGAGGATTTGAGGTGATTGATGGCAATTGCCACATGAAGGGCGACTTGGGAAAGCTGACCAGGTGGGGGCCACATTGACCGCATAAGTCTGCCAAGAAATTGACCTCTTAATTCAGGTCTGGAAGCCGTACATACTTCGAGAAGCTGCCTAGAACGCATCCAGTTTTCTCTGGCGCGACGCGCTACTGCACGCCGTGCCCAAGCCATTGCAACTTGGCCGAAGCGTTGTGAGGCTACAGCGACTGCTACAGCTGTTTGATCTTTCCAGCTACTTTTGAGTTGCTTGCGCTTACTGCAGGTAGCTCGTGCACAATGGATGGTCAGTGCACCGAATGTATGGCCTCACAAAGCCTGAGCTTCCTAGCGCGATGTGATCAGGAGTGCCCTGCAGGCTACTACAAGACGCTTGCCGGAGCAGAATGACTTGTAATTTCGCCAAAGTGCAAGCATGTGCAAGCTGGAGTGGCGACGTGTGTTGCCTTGTTCAGGAATGGGACTGATGAAGTGGGGAATCTTTGCCAAGAGTGCATCGCTGCTTGCAGCCAGTGCGAGAGCGAGACCGTTTGCACTGAGTGCCGCGAGTTCAAATTCCTCACGCCAAACAGCACCTGCGAGGCCAGCATCTCGGAATGTGCTCGTTGTGTTTGTGTCTGATACAAAATCTTCCTCTAAGGCCGCTTGCCCCGACGGATTCTTTCCAAATGGTACGGATGAGATTGGAGGCATTTGTTCAAGGCCTGGTGCTCCGGCAAGCTGCAAGCTGTAAGCAGGTTGTTCAGCCTCTTAGCCTCGCAGGTGCAAGGAGGGATGCACGAAATGTACGTCGTATGAAGTGTGCACGGAGTGTGGGCCGCTCCACTACCTCACGCCTGACCACAAATGCAGCAAGACCTGCCCGGATGGTTACTATGCAGACGGCGAGCCTTCGTCAGTCGGAGGCAATTGCACGGAGTGCGTACCGCCCTGCAGATTGTGCAGATCCGCAGAGAGGTGGGGAGCCAGGTGCCGTGCATATCTTTGGTTGAAGCACTTACTGCTTTCATCCTGCATTGTTTGCGCAGGTGTGTACAATGCGCAAACTTCAGCTTCTTGACGCGGAATTTCACCTGCGAAGAGGAATGCCCCGACGGTTTCTTCTCGAACTACCCCAACCAGGATCGTTTTTGTTGTTTCTAGCATGAGGCTGCTTTCTCGTACCCTGGTTTCACGCAGTAGTCTGGCCGAAATCACAGGATGTGGAGCAAGCGATCGGACGTGCCATGGTTTTAAATCAGTTTTCCATAGCCTTTCCAAACTGGGTTGTGCTTCTCAGTATTTTGCAATACTCATGCAGACGAGCCGCACTGTTGTTCTGGCTGTACTGGTTATAATTAGTTGGCGCGACAAGATTGGAGTTTGGCCACCAAAAGCCGGACTGAACTGTGGTCGCACACGCACGGTCCGCAGAAGGGGATGGCTTCGCGGAAGGCTCGCGGAAGCACCTCCTAAGACAGAACCCAGAGTCCAGCTGGTCAGTGAAAGCATGACCAGGAATCACCTTCCACAGAAATGGCGTTGTTGCTTAAGATGGCAATGCGCAAAAACTGGTTCGGCGGTTGCGGTTTCAGACTTGCCGAGGAGAGCTTCGCGGAAGAAGGGGTGAGGTTTCCAGGCTTTTTGGAAGCTGCCTGCCCATGTCTCACGTAATTGTGTGTCAGGAGCAAGCGGTAAGGGATGGCAAGGGCATGCCATGTCAGTTTCCGTTACTATCGTTGCTCATTGGTGAGCATAGGTTTACGTGTAGCAGGTTAGTCAGGAACAAGCGTAGCGCCACCAGAGTCCAAGAAAAGGACAGACTTTTGTCGGAAGCAGAAGAGTTCGTGAATTGTTTGCGGTAGCCGAGATAGATATTGAAAATTGAAGGGCGCTCTGAGGCGCTCAGGGCCCCGGAAGGATGCGGAAGGATTTCGCGGAAGGGGTTCGTGGATGCTTGTGGAACTAGTTCGCGGAAGTGTGTTTCTCGTCAGAAGGATATATTATATACATCAAAACAGAAATCAAGGGTGCGGACCCAGACTTCGGGGACGCCAGGTGAGCACAGACGCTATATAGCCCGAGGCCATTCCAGAGGGTCTTGCTGTAGTTTGTTTGAAGCAAGTATCTGGCAAAAGCAAGACAGCATACCACTCTCTGCGTCATCCAGCCAAGACGAAGCCGAGGTACGTGTCTGGCTTGTAGATTTAACGAGGGCAGCTGCAAGAATGCCCTGGACAGCGTGGCCAAGCGCTGGGTGGCATCATTGCTGCAAGATGCGAATGATACGTCCTTCGCTCAGTCTGCTCTTGTGACTGAGTCTTCTCTTGTCAATGCTATTGACGGCAGAACGGATGGGACATGTGGGCCACTTAGGTCTGAGGTGGAGTTCACAGTCCTGGCAAACGAGTGCAGGAACGGGAAGTATCTCACTCCAGAGAGAAGTTGTCAGGACAGAGAAGCTTGCTGGCCGCCATATGTCAACAGGCGATATCCCAAGGTTGGCAGCCTCAATGAAAGCAGACCAGATGATGGTTTGATCGGTGGAGTATGCGCAGAGTGTCCAGATGATTGCAATCAATGTGAGCTCTGGGACAAGTGCACAGAGTGCCGGCACTCAACGTACTTGTCACCGGATGATCGTTGTAATGATACCTGCCCAGAGACTCACTACCCCCACAACCCCAAGGAGAACGAGACGGATAGCAGTGTAGGGAGGATTTGCGTGGCTTGCGAGGGCAACTGCAGCCATTGCATCACAAAGACCGAGCCGCGGCAAACTTAAGCCAGGGTTCAACTAACTGACCTCGCGTTCACAGATTCTGTGCTGTTGCTCTATCGTTTAATGTCTTGTACATACCTCATCGTGACCAAGGAGTGTACCCAGTGCAAGAACGGAGCCCACCTCACGCACAAAGGTGAGTGCAACTTGGAGTGTCCTGACGGCTACTACGAGCAAGCACCATCTGGAGGGGGTGCTGTTGGAGGCCTCTGCGCACCTGGGCGCCATTCTTAAGCAGGCCGTGTCTTTCTCATAGTCGTTGCAAGAAGCAAACGTAACAAGAGGAATCGCGCTGCCGGGGAGGCTAACATAATTGTCTCTTGTTGCAGGAGTAGGTTGTTGATCAAGCACATGCCTCATGTGCCCAGCTTAGGTGATATGCCCTGGTGATTGCAATACCTGTGAGAATGCAGAAGTCTGTACGTCGTGTCGGAACAGAGCCTTGCTCTACAAGAACCAGTGCTTGAAGGAATGCCCTGCCACGCACTACCCAGAAATTTCTGGGGACATCGGAGGTGAATGCCTAGAGTGCAAGGGGCTTTGCAGCGAATGCCAGATGGATGACAATTGCACCCAGTGCAAGCCTGAGGGTTTCTTGCATGGAACCTCCAGAAAGTGGCTTCGCCGAGAATCCCTCCAGCACGAAGGCAGGAGATGGCAAAACAAAGTCTTGCGCATTTCGTCGCCGATGCCTGGGCACCTGTACCCTGAAGGTTTAAAGAAAACCTGCGCAAAGCAATGCCCTGTCGGCTTCTACAAGGTGAAGGGCAAGAAGACAAACAAGTACTGGAGCCGGGAGCGTGGCATTAATGGACTTTTTGGAGGCACATGCGAGCCTTGCGGGTCGGACTGTCACGACTGCGTGGATCTAGAGACTTGTCTGAAGTGTCAGAAAAGCGGCTTGGCTGCAGGGCACACGGAGCAATATCAAACTGCGATATTGCGCATCTTGCTGCATGGGGCTCCTAACCTGCAAGGCAAGTTCCTGAACACGAAGAGCCAGTGTGTGAGCGGGTGTCCCGATGGCTTTTGGGGCAAGGGCTCGCAAGCAGTGGGCCGCACCTGCGAAGCGTGTGCAGAAAATTGCACGACCTGCCTAAGCGATGAGACGCACCCTGTCACAAGAAGGGATTTTTTTGGGCTTCCTTGTTAATTAGTTTGGGTCGCTTGACTTTGCCTTGCATAGCCTGTTTGTACCCATGAGCTGACCTTTGAATGTTCGTTTAAGGTGCACTGAGTGCAAGAACAGCAAGATTCTCAGCCCAAGCGGAACTTGCGGCGATGATTGCCCTGATGGCTTTTATCCGCATTCCAGTACAGAGGATGACCCGACAATCGGAAGCCTTTGCGTGGCATGCCCAGAGACTTGCACCAAGTGCGTAAATCCAGAGCACTGCACGGAGTGCAAGTCAGCAACATACCTAACGGATGATCACACTTGTGATTTGATCTGCCCGGACGGTTACTATGGTGATGGCGCTGACGATTTGGGAAGGGTTTGCAAGAAATGCTCCGATGACTGCAACCGCTGTGCAAGTGGTGACTTGTGCTACGAATGCAAGAACCACAAGTTCTTGACACCAAGCGATAAGTGTGAAGCTGAGTGCCCAGAGGGGTACTATGCTGACATCTCTTCCGAAACTCCATCTGTGGGCGGAGGGCTCAGAAAAAGCCAAAAGGCTAGATGTTGTGATCCTTTTGTTGCCAACGTAACCAGCTTGCTGCTCTCAAGGTGGCCTTTGCTTACCATGCCCGAATGGATGTGCTGCTTGTGATGGACCAGACAGCTGCACTGTATGCAGTGACAACAAATTCTTAAACAGCCCTGGCCTGAGCGATGGCTAAGAAGCAATTTGCATGCCCATGTGCGCTTGTTGTGCCCCGCTTGTAGGCAAGTCTCGCCTCAACCCGTCCAACGAATGCGTGGAGAAGTGTGCAGAGGGCAACTATGGAAAGACGGGCAAGAAAGATGGAACTTATGGGACTTGTGAGCCCTGCCCCGCAGAATGTAAAAGCTGTGTCAGCGCAGACGAGTGCTTGTCCTGCATAGACGGTTCCGTACTTAGTTGCCATGTGCTGGCTTTGCTTCTGAGTCTGTGTGTCTCGCAGGTCAAAGCGTTCTGTTTGCGATTCTGCACCGAGGCTATAAGTTCTCCAGGTCAGATCGCTCTTGCACCAGTTTCTGCAAAGCCGGCTTCTTCAAAAATGAGAAAGGCAAGTGCCAGAGCCTTAAGCACCGTCCATGGTGAACACAGCTTCAGTTGTCCAACAACTGGTCGCAGAGATAGCTACACTGAGGTCAGAAATGTGCTCATGGTTGCGCCATGTGCGTGAACGCATTCCTATGCACACGATGCGAAGAGAACTTGTACGCCACTACTGACATGACCTGCGAGGCCGATTGTCCAAATGGATTCTATGGGATCGGGGTGAAGCCCACGGGGCGACGGTGCCAAAGATGCAAGCCACATTGCAGCAAGTGCATCGATGCAGACGTTTGCACAGAATGCTCGAATCGAAAGTTCCTGACCCATCTTGACACTTGCGAAAGCATTTGCCCAACCGGTTACTACCCAGAGGCACCCAACGAGAGCCAGCCCACAGGTGGTATTTGCTTCCCTTGCCCTCCCAACTGCGTTGCTTGTGAATCAGCAGAGAAGTGCACTGTCTGCAACAACAACACTTACCTCACTGAAGACTGGAAGTGCAGCCTGAGCTGCCCAGTTCACTTCTATGGTGATGGTACGAAAGGTGTAGGCCGCAGCTGCATGAAGTGCGGGGACGACTGCGCCAAGTGCGCTGGGGAAGATGTCTGCATCGAGTGCAAGAATGGCAAGTTCCTTGCACCGGATGGAGACTGCGAGCAGAGATGCCCGATTGGATATTACCCATCTACGCCTGCGGGCATGCTGGGCGTAGGTGGAGAATGTCTGCCCTGCGCTGAGAATTGTCACAAGTGTACAGGAGCTCATACTTGTTTGGTGTGCAGGCAAGATTCTTATCTGACCAATGCATCTCTATGTGTCGATGAATGCCCAGTTGGGTTCTATGGTACAGGCAGCGGAGGGTACATGCGAACCTGCCGGCCTTGTGCTGAGCATTGCACTCAATGCATAGGAGCAGAGAATTGCACCGAGTGCATGGACGGCATGTATCTGACACCCAGTGAAACTTGTCAGTCGGACTGCCCTGACGGCTTCTATGGAAGCGTACAGTTGGGAAAGGCGTCTGGTACCTGCGAACCCTGTGCTGCCAACTGCAGCACTTGCATCAATTCTATGGTGTGTACAGAATGTAGAAACTACCAGTACCTGAATGGTGCCTCCTCCTGTTCAGAGTTGTGCGACCGTGGGTTCTACTACCACATGCCTGACGATACTGGAGGAGTTGGTGGGATGTGCAAGGCTTGCACCAATCATGCGAGCACGTGCATTAACGAGACGTTGGCCACGCAGTGCAAGGACAACATGTACTTGTCCTCTTACACATGGCAGTGTGACAAGGGCTGTGCAGCGGGGGAATACCCTGTTGAACCCATCAATGGCATGGGTGGGGAGTGCAGGCAGTGCAACGACAATTGCAGCTTGTGTACATCATATACGTCTTGCACCCAGTGCCAGCATTTCACGTACCTCAATCCAGATGATTGGTGCAGAGACACATGCCCGCCGGGTTACTATGCAGAGAACGGAACAGATGGTGTTGGTGGCTTGTGCAAGTTGTGTCCTCCTACCTGCAATCTCTGCAATAATGAGAACGACTGCACAGAGTGCAAGCGGTGGACGGCTTAGCAAAATTGTCAATCCTCAGGTCTCACAGCGAGTTGGTGCACGGCCTTCTGCTCTGAGGTACACATTCCGCACGCCTGATGCCACCTGCGAGAATGAGTGTCCAGAAACTTGGAGCCGCATGGGGTCAGGTGTTCAGCAGTGATCGCTTCACACCTGAAGAAGCAACTTGTTTCGGACAGCCGAGGACAATTACTGGGAGTTTGGAATGGATGCAATTGGGGGTACATGTGAGATGTGTGCTGAAAACTGCAGCCTCTGCATCAGCGACACGCAGTGCTCGGATCCCAGTGAGTTTTGCTTCCCACTCTGGACCGTAGCTTTGATTTGTGGGCTAGTGTGCCAACTAGTGAAGTCTGCTTCCTGCATATACTAGCATGCTGAGGCACAGAATGCAACAGCTCAATGTTCCTGTCGCGCTCCGGAGAGTGCGTTGAGCATTGTTCTGATGGAGACTTCGAGTTGGGATGGGAGGACCGCGGACGGACCTGCCAGAAGTGTCCGCCTGAAGTCAGCAGGTGCATCAACGCATCCTTCGCGACAGAGTGCAAGGACTCCCTGTACCTCACTCCAGGTGGGAGGTGTGAAGAGACCTGTCCCCCAGGATTCTACGAGCATGGGGAAAACGAAATTGGACGAGTATGTCCTAGATGCGCTCAAAATTGCAGCTTGTGCGAGGATGCGCACACGTGTACGGAATGCCAGAATGCACACTTCCTCACTCCCTGGAACTGGTGTGAACTCGATTGCCCAGTGTCGTACTACAAGTCCGGGAATGAGGACATTGGCAACACTTGTGAGAAATGTCAGACACACTGCCGGACCTGCATCAGCGAGTTTGACTGCACTGAATGCGCAGACAACAAGTACTTGACGCCCGGCAGAACCTGTGAAGGCTCTTGCCCGGACAACTTCTTCGAGTTTGGTCTTGGAGAAACAGGAAGAACATGCCCTCCCTGTGAAACAAATTGTCACAAGTGCGAATCTGCCACTCTGTGCACTGAATGCAACAACTCTTTGTATTTGCTCGATGGCGACTGTGTCTCAGTCTGTCCGGATGGCTTCTTCCACGAGGGTGAGGAAGACCGGGGCCGCATCTGCAGGGAGTGCGACAGCTCATGCTCCAAATGCAGCGGCTGGGATGTATGTCTGGAGTGCTCCAAGGCTATGTACCTGACTCCAAACAGTACCTGCCAAGCCCAGTGTCCTCCGGGCTTCTATCACAATGGCACTGGCGACTTCGGAGCCTTGTCAGTCTGGAAGAGTCGTTCTTTTGGTGTTAAGACCTAATTTGTTTCAGCCAACTTCCTGTCGTCACTTGGCGTGCGAGGAAGAACTTGCCCGATATGCGCGGAGAACTGCAGCTTGTGCACGGATGCGAACACATGCACTGAATGCAGGAATTACACATATCTAACCCACGATGATTGGTGCCAAGCAAAGTGCCCACATGGCTACTACGAACTTGGTGTAGAGGACATCGGCGGGGTGTGCAAGCCCTGCTCTGAGAATTGCCGCGACTGTGCCAGCAAGTCGGTTTGCTTGGAGTGTGAAAACCGGAAATACCTGGATCCCTCAAGCTCCAGCTGCAAAACTTCTTGTTCTGACGGTTACTTCGGAAAGCCGGGGACGGACGTCATTGGCCGCGCATGTGATCCCTGCCCATCTAGCTGCAACACATGCAACACAGGATCCGAATGTACACAGTGCAAAGATTTCACTGCGTTGACACCATTCAGTACCTGTGAGAAGCAGTGCCCGCCAGCATTCTATCCGAATGTCACTGGGGAGATTGGCGGAATCTGTGCCCGCTGCCACGACACATGCAACGCCTGCGAATCAGCTGATGCTCCTTAGCTTCATTTCATGTTGGTTTTGACCCATGCAGCATCTTGCTTGGGGCATCTGGGATAGCTTCTGCTCTTGCCACAGAATGATACCGGGTGTGAGAATGGCAGGTCTGCACTCAATGCAAAATGCACTTGCACTTATCTCCTGATGGCAAGTGCCTGGAGATATGTCCGGTCGGCTACTACCCTCTGGCTGGTGTTGGTGCCCTTGGGGGAACTTGCCCGCTCTGCTCCGAGAACTGCAGCCAGTGTGTCAATGCTACGGTGTGTACAGAGTGCAGGACGCCTGTGTTGGTATTCTGTGTTTGGGTGGTGTGCTGCTTTCCGGGTAACTCTCTTTCAGATGTTTAAGTGTGTGGCATAAGGCATGAGGCTCTTCGTGGAAAATTCCGCAGGTTTCAGTGAGAGCGCGGTGCGAATTGCTTGTTTGTCCTTGGCAGGAACTCCACATTCCTGACGCCGTACTACTCCTGCGAAGCATCTTGCCCACCGGGTTACTTCGGGCACAGCGATGGGGAGATTGGAAGCACCTGCAAGCGCTGCCCTGCGGGATGCAATCTCTGCGAAAGTTTAGAGGCAATTTCGTCCCTCCTCAAATGAGCAGGGGTGTGAGTGTGACTGCTGGATGTTCAGCCATAGGGACTCGCATGCAATTGCAGGTTTGCACACAATGCAAAGACCATAAGTTCTTACAGCCGGATGGAACGTGTGGAGATGTGACGGAGCGGCAAAGACTTTATCCACGCAGGTTTCATGTTTGGTGGCAACACTCTTGAATTCGGCACCTTTCCGGCTCATCTGAGGTGTGTCCGCCTGGCTTTTACATGCTTGAGGGCACCGGGGTGTTCGGCATAGGAGGGACGTGCCCCCTTTGTGCCGAGAATTGCAGTCAATGTGCCTGGCTTAGTGCTTGCAAATCCATCTTCTGAAAAGTTTGGTCCAAAGCTTTCCAGGGTACGGAGAGATGCCGAGGTCTGAATGCGACCGTCTGCACGGAATGCAGGAACAGCACCTACTTGACTCCTTTTGGCTGGTGTGCTAGAGATTGTCCGGCTGGATCGTACAAGCTGGGCAATGTGACTGTCGGACGTACCTGCGCGACATGTCCTTCAAGCTGCAATACCTGTGAGTCGGGCACCTGGATGTATCCACTTTGCAGTGAGTGTCACCACGGTTGCCCCCGCTGGTTGTGGCTGGTAACGCCCAGTAGTCTCAACTTCTTACTTCCATCCCTCTCGCTTTCACGCCTGTCAATCTGGAAGCACTCTGCGTCCCTCCCATCCGTCTTCGGCTTTCTGCAGCCCAAGGGGTCAGGTAGATCGATGTCAAGAGCTTTGTGACAGCCAGTCAAACTGTCTGGGCCTACCCTGTAGCAGGGCTCGAGGTACATGGATAATTCGTTTCTGAAGTCACAGTGCTCTTGTCTCTTCCCTCATTGTCATTGTCAGGTCAGACACATACTGCACGGAGTGCAAGAAGTCCACATACTTGACGAGCACGAATGACTGTGAGGCAACTTGCCCATCAGGCCTGAGTTTGCTCTACGCCAAGGTAGGAGCGTAGCAACGAAACTGCACTTCATTTGCCTTGCAGGCTACTTTGCAAAGCGTGCCGGCAAAGTGGGAGGGCACTGCGAGGAGTGTTCTGCGAAGTGTCGAGAATGTGTGAGCGCCACCTGCCCAGCATGTTCATGTTCATGACTTCTAGAAAGTTGTTTGTGTTGTTCCCACACCAACTCAGGAAGGTGTCTGCACCAAATGCATTGAGCCCTACTTCCTGGCCCCAAGTGGTGACTGTGTCGAGAGGTGTCCGGATGGGTATTTCCAAGAGCACTTTGATGGTGGCATCTGTCCTATGTGCCCAGAAAACTGCGCGACCTGCGACAGCAGGGAGAAGTGCACATCATGCCGCAAGGGCACCTTCATGACGGAGTACCATCAGTGCAGATCGATATGCCCGGCAGGATTTTATGGCTTGTTCGGAAGCTGTTACACTTGTCCAGACACTTGCAACTTGTGCACATCGGTCTCTGAGTGCACCGAGTGCAAGGATGGCACGTACTTGACGCCAAGTGGCACTTGTGAATACGCCTGTCCTGATGGTTGCCACGCACGTGGAGAAAGTCCAATTGGCAGGTTCTGTTCGAGGTGTCCCTGGACCTGTTTGACTTGCCTTAGCGACGACGAATGCACATCATGTAAGAATCATTCCTGGCTCAGCCCTCACAAGATGTGCGATTTTACTTGTCCTGACCATTTCTACAAAGATGGTGATGAGGAAGTCGGCAATGAATGCAAGATGTGCCCCGGGGATGCGAGCAAGTGCATATCCGCAAATTACATGAGTGAGTGCAAAAATGGGAAATACCTGACACCGGATGCGAAGTGCGAAGACTCCTGCTCGAAGGGTTATTACCCGGCTGGCTTGGAGTCTTTCGGACGAACCTGCTCAGCATGTGCACAGAACTGTAGCGCCTGCGAAGATGCCGCTTGGCTGATACGGTCCTCATGAGCATGTCAGGCACTTTGATGTCTGTAGCCTGGTGTTGTGTTCCAGAACTGACACTTAAGTAGGGATGTGGCTGTCCTTTCCTGTGCGTGTTTTGAGGCTACGGTGTGCACGGAATGCAGAAATGGGAAATACCTGACTCCAGCAAGATGGTGCCAA
Source organism: Symbiodinium pilosum (assembly GCA_905231905.1). NCBI lineage: Eukaryota > Dinophyceae > Suessiales > Symbiodiniaceae > Symbiodinium > Symbiodinium pilosum. The sequence goes on along the minus strand of CAJNIZ010047526.1, from coordinate 80,523 downwards.
GACGAATGCCCTGCTGGATACTACCACAGTGGCACCGAGCTGGTGGGACGTAAATGCCTGCCTTGCGATGACCTATGCAATCTTTGTAATTCTGCAGATGTTTGTGTGGAGTGCAAGGATGATTCTTTTCTCACTGGGTCGTCAAAGTGTCAGATGACATGCCCTGACGGATTTTGGGGAAAGCCTGGTATACAAGGTATCGGAGGTGTGTGCGACCATTGCCCACATACATGCCACACCTGTTTGGGACCGATGGAGTGTACAGTTTGCAGGGACCAGTTCTATCTACAGGATGGGGAATGCTTGCCCACTTGTCCAGTGGGTTATTATCACGTGGGCGACACAGATGTGGGTCGCGTTTGTGAACATTGTCCGGCGCAGTGCAAGAGCTGTGTTGGTGAAGATGTGTGCACAGAGTGTCAGGACTCCTTGTATCTGACTCCCGCATCGACTTGTGAATCTTCATGCCCCGATGGGCACTACAAAAACTATGTTGGCATTGTCGGAAGCACTTGCCCGACGTGCCAGGAGAATTGCAGTTTGTGCACCAACGCAACCTTCTGCACACAATGCAGGAATAGTACTTACCTGACTCCTGATGGAAAATGTGGCCCATCCTGTCCTGATGGCTACTTCCCTGAGGGTGAGGATGAGATTGGCCGCGTGTGCAAGCCGTGCGCAGCACCTTGCAACAAGTGTCTGTCTGACACTCATTGCACACAGTGTCGGGCATCCACATATCTAAACCCGCTGTCCAGCTTCTGCGATGACACGTGTCCTACGGGCTTCTATGAGGATGGTATTGCAGCGGTTGGCCGAACATGTGAGCCTTGCGCGCAGCACTGCGAGAAGTGTGAGTCCAGATCCGTGTGCACAGAGTGCAAGAACAGAAAGTATCTCATGGGCCACTCGTGCGCAGACTCCTGCCCAGAAGGCTACTACAAGCAGGGCATTGCAGCCATTGGCAACACCTGCCAAGCCTGCTCCAAGGAGGGGCGCCGCGGGTTGTTGCTACTTAGCTTCTTGATGCTTCTCAGTTCTTTCTTCAAATGCAGCTGTGTGAGATATGCCTGGAGTAGCTAATAGCTGGACCAGGTTTTTCAGTGAGACTCTGGCAGGACTGCAAAAGCTGCACAAGCCTCGAGCGCTGCGAAGAGTGTGCCAATTCGACCTACCTTACAGCCAGTCATCGATGCTCCAAGGAGTGCTCCTCGGGCCCCTGCCTTAGAAAGAAGTGTGTTAGCGGCTAGAATATGGTAGTTTCCCAAAATTAAGGGGACCCCAACATAGACCCCAAAATACTATAATCCTTATTATGGGGACCCCCAAACTGGTACCCCTAATTATGGGAAACTCCCATATCTAATGTCCTAAGGGAAGAGGGAATTGACTGATGAGGGCTTATGTTACCGATCGCATGCGTTGAAATGATCCAGCCCTCAGGCTTCGTGGAAACTGGCGATCAAAGCACCGGCCGAACTTGCGAGGTATTGTGCTTCTGGTGCCATTAGTGCAAAAAGACTTGGTTGCAGTTGCAGTAGTGGAATGATCTCAAGGACTTCAGCAAGAGCTATGTTTGCATGTGCTTGGGCTATTCACGTCTGTGCATCCGTACCCAGCCTTTCATCCAGAAGCATGCCTTCATGCTCGGATAAGCATCTCAGGCAGTGGGGCCAAGGCTTTCATCATAATGTGTCCCATTCATAAGGAGTGGGCAAGAAAGACCTTCGGAAGTGGCTGCATGCTGCAAATGCTTGAAGGCACTGTAAGCGATGAGGGGTAGTAGGGGAGCAGCAGCCAGGGCTCGGCGTTGAACTAGATGTGAACCTTCAACTAAGCTGAACTGGCTTACCACCTCCTAAAACTTCTAGTGCTCATTCCAAAAATGCAAATCAAGACCAAGCAGGAGGCTTTGCCACAGCGTCTACAATCTGAGCCCAGGTTCGTGTGTCCAGGAATTTCTAGCAATCCAATGGCTTGCGAGTCATTTTCATATTAGCGATTTCTCCAACAAAGACGAAACGTGGGATCGCAGCTTTACTCAACCTCGTGAACAAACGCAGAAGCTTCTAAGCACTTTGAGAAGACCAAGCGTGCAGTCTGGTGGTGTTAGAGTTAAGTTTACTGGCATGAAGCAACATGTGTATGTAACACTTACCAGGCATGTTGGGCTTTGATGTCATTCTTGTGAACCGTGCTATGGCCTTTTGCAGAAAGTTTATGCCATGGATTCCGATCGCGCGAGCTACCTTCAGAAGTTGCGAGAACAGGAGGCCGATTGCGGAGTTGAGGATATAATGGAAACTACTATGTATACTGGGGTTAGAGGAGACTGCACAAGAACATGTATTGGGGTTATACAGCGGAAAAAGGAAAAGAACATGGAAACTATTATAGCAGGGTTATATGGGGTTTAGGGTTGAGGGTTATTGTATTCACTCTGCATTGGCAGCCTCGCCCACCTGGAAAGGTGATATACCCCCGTTTGCACTACATTGCTATGCCACCCCTGTAGCCGCTCAATAATATGGGAGTTTCCCAAAATTATGGGTACTTTTTTGGGGGTCCCAATAATAAGGACTATAGTATATTGGGATCTATATTGGGGTTCCCTTGTGTAGAGAAACTACCATATATCCCTGCCAGTAATGCCTTCCAGCTTGTTGAGGGGGAACTCTAGCTTTTCGCAGTACTGTAGGCTCTTCAGCCGAAGCCAGTATTATCGCTCCAGCCCGTTTAGGCATTCGTAGGACCCCTAGGGATTGATTGTATTAGGGTATATGGGGGTAATGGAAAAGAAAATGGAAGCTACTATTTAGGGCTTACGGTTTAGGCCAATACTGGAGAATCAAACGGAACATGAAATTGTAAACGGAAGCTACCGCATATAGGGTTGGTCAGGGGAAGCTCCCATTTGAAAAGGACCCTTTAGCTTGAAGTTCGCCACCCGAACTGGGTGACAGTCTAGTAGTGGCTTTGGTAGTGGTTGTTGCCGTCCTCCTCCTCCTCCTCCTCCTCGTGGTCTTGTTGTCGTCATCATCGTGGTTGTGGTTGTGGCCCTTATGATCGTCATTGCAGCAGCAGCAGAAGCAGAAGCAGAAGCAGCAGCAGAGGCGGCAGCAGTAGATAGCGGTCGCAGCCTAGTCCCCAGAGCCCAAGGTGCCGTAGACTTCCAGGAACAGAGCACGAAATGATGCAAAGGGGAAGGGTCGAAGGGTGGGCAGGTGTGCCTGCCGAAGCAGGCATTCATTCCTTTTGGCATTGAAACTTGCGCGCTGAAATGGCAGATATGTTCCGCATGCCTCGGTATCCAGGTGTATCAAGTCCATTATCATCACAAAGTCAGGCAGTTTTTATACTAAGCCAGGGAGCTATATTTATACTGCATGTATCAAGCTTTGTATTTGGACTGCTGATGCGGAAAGTAGTGATAGGCTTTGATAATTTGTTGTTGATCGAATTTAGACTTGCAACGTCAAGACAAGTATGTTGCTTGTCTGGCTGGACGACGTCATGCCTGGCTTGCTGTTCTGCAGTATGCAGGCTGGCCGCGAAGTGTTTTTGCGGCCCTTGCCCCCAGAAGCAACAGTGGGAAGCTAAGTCTTGTCAGCTTGTGCTCAGCTTCTGAGCCGGAGAAAGCTGATGTGTTTTTCCCAAGTGGTTCCAGGGGTAACATTGATTTATATTGGGGTTCATTAGTATTGGGGATAATATTGGGATAGTGGAAAATAAGATGGAAACTACTACAATGGTTTAGGGTTTAGGGTTATATTGGGGTTATGTAGGGATAATGGAAATACAATGGAACCTACCATTTAGGCAGAGTGGTTTATTCGTCGAATGGCTTGTCAAGACCCGAGGCAGATACGGTGCGTGACATGGTTACCCAGCGGTGCGGCGAGGCCTTTCCACGGTTGATCTCAATGCGTCCCATCTGTTGGGACTTGGGCCGGGCAGGAGAAGGTGTTGGGCTGATTTGGGCTGATAGGGTGATCAGATCTCAGGAAGGTGATTCCGGGACAGATGAGAGTCCAGGTTGCATCCAAACATAAGTTCGACTAAGGTTGGCAACCGCCGAGAAGAGATTTGTCATAGAGAGTTTGGTCTAAAATGCATGTAGGTAGCTAACGGCGCCGGCTATCAAGCTGCAAGCTTGTTGTTGGACGCTTGTCAGTGTTGTGACAACTACGAATCCCAGTCTCAATCTATCAGCCACCTCTGTTGTTAGCTTTCGTCGGGCAATGCTGCCACGCCAGCTCAGCACGTTTGCTTTGGAGAGCATGCTGGACAGGACACAGTAGGCATCGACCGCGTGAAGTTAGTCAAGCAACTCGGCGCGATGGCACGTCCATTCAGGCAACCTGCAGCGCCAGCTCATCTTACTGGTTGCTAGGAGGGAATAAGGGAATGTAATTAGATGATCCCTATATAATATGTTCCCGTATCCCTTTCAAATTTCCGGTAAGTCATGCTGCTGACTGCATTTCGCTTTGCTTGCCCGCGGTTCTTGTTCCAAGGCATGCTGGCGGCTCGCTTATGTCTGCCTTCGTGACATTGAGCACTGTCAAGGAGGCATTTGCCAGCGGTTGTCTTACTGGTCCGAAGTTGGGAATAAGAGAATATTTTATACATTTTATAGGGATATATAGGGATGGTATAAAGATTATATACCCTTATTCCCTAGTAACCACCGGTAAGTTTTCTTGCAGGAGAGTTAGGCAAACAGCAACTTCTGTGATGGAGTGATGATAGTTTTGTTTCAACTGGTGCCGGGCCGGAATTCCTTTTGCAGGATGACGTACCGTAGGCTTCTGCATGGCTGTGCTTAGCTTCTGAGACGGCTCCACTCTATAGGTCCAAGTTTTCCTGCTTGAAGCCTTCTTGAAGCCCTTGATCTTAGCACCGGAATCGAGGCTAGTTGAACCTGAAGTTATGGCTGTGGACCGAAATTCTTAAGCTTGTTTCAGGCTAAGAAGGTCACCAAGCGCTTGGATGGTGCCAAGGTGAAGGGCCAGGCGCATTGATTGGTTCAAGCGGATGTGGATAGAAGGATGTGGAAGAGAGTTGTGAAGATGCGTGATGCTGGTGTTTTCCGGTGCATGGGGAAGTACATGTTGTTCATGTATACAGAGATGCATGATGGTGCATGGCTGTTCGACAGCAAGAGAAGGTGGAAGGTGCAGGAAGCATTTGTGCTTGATGGAAGGAAAAACCTTGGCCCTCTTTACTGACCTTAGGGCTTCGTGCATGTATAAAGCTTCACACTTCGCAGCGTGTGGCATGCCGGCATAGTGTCGACTGCGATGCCAGAGCTAGTTCTGCAACGAGCCAATGACTGCTGCCGCTGATGACTGATACGGTGCAGTATGAGCTCGCATACCAGAACAGCAACAGAAGGGCTATGCCATGTAACAGGTTCTTGCAGCCAGCGTGGCGCGGAATCAAGGACATAGTCGCGTGAAGGAGATGGGAATGCTGGGAGTTGGGAAGTTCAAGATTTGCGTGTTGGGTATGTAGTTGGCGCACACACTTGATGTTGAGGGTCTTGATTTGAGATGTGCTGGAATCGATTTTCCCAAGGAGCCTTGCATGTTCTTTTTGGAGGGCAAGTGTCAGAGTCTTTTGGCAGGAATTAAGCCTCAGCCACCAACGGTGCAGACTTGCTTTGGATGGTCGGCTTGTCGATGAGCTGAGGAGGGCAGAATTGCCAGTACCTCCATGATCCTAAAGGTCAAGGCGGGATCATGTTTTTTCAGAATCCCATGGATCCCTTTGTGGATTAGCTTTCCGGGTTGGCTTGCAGGCAGCGGCCGTCGACTGCCACCTTGCCGCTTCTATGCAGCAGGCTGGCTGGAGGGTGGGGTGGAGGTGTCAAACCGTTGCCAAGCATCGATGCTTCATTCTTTGGCGTTGCTGAACATGTATTTGTCACCCCAAGGGTAAGAAGTTCAGACTCAAGCAATGTCCCCTCAGTGCACGAGCTAACGTATGCCATGGAAGGAAGCTGTTCCCGTGGTGAAAGCTGCAAATTCTCTCACGAGAGGCCTTCGCTCTCCATGCTTCTGGGGTTGAGCGCAAGTGTGCAAGCCTGTGCGAGGTCCTATGAAGCCATGCCGGAGGAGGGTGTGGAGGATCAGGAAGAGGCCAGAACCCCCAGTGATGATTCCCGGCCAGCAAGTTAGAGCCACACTTTTTTCCTTTTGGATATGCAGGTCCCGGAAGAAGTGGGTTTGAAAGCAAAAAAGACGTCAAAGTGCAAGAGTGATCCAGATGCAAGTGATCCAGGGGCTGGACTCAAAACAAAGCTCAAGGAGAAGCGTGCAATTCCGAAGGCCTCATCGTCGCAACTTTTTTTGGATGAGAATGAGGGCAACGAGGACTTTGAGATGCCAACCTCGCAGCCAGAGGGCAAGAAGAGCAAAAAGGCTTCGAAGGCAGCTCGCAAGTCTGTGGACAAAACCAGGACCCCTGAAGCTGCCTCAGTTGGCATCGAGACAGAAAACAAAAGACGGAAAGTGAGTCAGGCACCCCTGAAACTGCAGTCGGAGGGGGATGTGGAGGTGGGGAAGAGGAAGCGGAAGAAGCGTTCAAGAGCAGCTGACGATTCGGAGAGCATCAACCAGAAACAGGACTGAGATTGGAGAGCCTGTCAAACTAGTTTCACACCCCAACGCACATCCATGCTATGATTGGTTTAAGCGGCTTCAAGTCGGCGGACAAGGATTTCTTAGAGATTCGGACCCGCCGTCACCCTGTAACTCAAGAGTCATCGCACCCCTCCTTAGATAAGCAGAGCCAGAGCTTTGCAGAACAACCCTGAGCCCTGATCTTGCTGGGCAGGCTGGCCTCACTGCCGAGCTGGCATCTGAGGCCAAAACAAGAAAGAAGACGAGACGAACAACTGCCAAAAAGCCCCGCAAGTCGCTTAAGGCGGCTTGAGCCGGCTTAAGCTGGCTCCTTCGGCTTCCTGAATCCAGACCTTCAATCAGCTTTACAGCGGTGAAGTTCAACAAAAAGGTTCTGTGCGAGCTTCTCGGACGCTTTTGACGAACGGACCAGCGGCTCTCCGGGGTTAGCTGCCAGCTCCAGCTCCAGCGAAGGCCGCTTTGTGGAGGCGAGCTGATTTGGCGCGTGTTTGCAATGGAAGCCTCGGCCGACAGACGGGTATCGTGGTTTGCTGCAGAGCGTCACCACTTTGGTTCCCCTTGTTCAGTCTTGCAGGACGCAGGTGCAACAACACGATTGAGCCTGAAAGCAGAAACATAGGAACAACCATTTCCAGCGCTCGGGCCCCCACAAGCGCTGCGAAGCCGACGTCAAAGCGGCTCGCAAGTGTGCTCTTGTGGGAGAAAGCAGGGGCTCAAGTTGGGAAATGCGCTGGCAACTTTCCAGGAAGACACCGGCAAAAAACATCTTTCAGGTTGTTGAACACTGGCTTTCCCTTATTGCTCTCGCTATGTACGTTTGCCAGCTTGAGTCTTGCTGCCTCGCCGTTTTTTGCTCAAAGCCGGCCGTGGTGTGTAGCAAACTTCAGTTGGTATCATGAAGTGCCTTGACTTCGTCTAAGTCGTGAAGCCTTGAAACTGGGGTGCCTTGTGTTGATCGTAGTTGCGTTTGCATGCCCGAGGTTGTTGCCGGTGTACTTGAATGTCTACGATGCGCATCCGGCTTGTTCTTGTTCGGGTTTTCCCGAAAGGTGTCGGCAAGACTTTGCTGCAGGACGATTGAAACTGTTACGCAGGAAAATCTCTGAGCCTCTGCATCACTGAAGCTGGCATCCGGTCCTTTGCCTCTGTTATCTGATGTTTGACGCGTGTATGCAGCGGATCTGGAAGCGCGGCATGCCCGATATGTTATACATACTACGTAAAATTAGGGCCGACTCCCTAAACCCTAAACAGTAGCTACCATTTTCTCTTCCGCTACTCCGATATTACCTCTATAGATCCCTAGGGTCTACATCCTATATCAGTCTTGAGAGTGTGGCTTGGGGACCCGTGCAGCTGCTGCAATGGACGATCCCGTGGCATGTACGGGAAATCAGGACGCATGCCCATGTGTTCCTCCTGATGCATAGGCTTATATGGAGACATTTTCAGAGTCGGATTTGCACATCAGCACGTGGTCGACCTGGGCCCGGTACAAGACAGAATCCTCAGCTAGAGGTATGGCTTCCACTTTTTGCAAAGAATCAAGCAAGCCGACAAAGTGGTATGTTGCAGCTAGCTGACCCAATGCTATGTTGCACCAGCCGCATCCTTCCCAACCGGCATTTGGCTTGACACCACGTGTTTGAAATGCTTCAAGCGCAGAGATGATGGCCTCCAGCGTCCACAGCTGTAGGCGTGGCCCGCGTGCCCCATACGAACATTAACATGTTTGCAGAAGGCGCTCGACTTGATCCTGATCTCAATCCAGATCACCGACCACTGACCAAACATCATAAGAGTAGTAAAGCTGGGCTCTTTCTGGGGAGTAGGATCGTATGTCGGGTACTGCATGTCCTTTTCCTGATAGAAGTCATGTTGCTTGCATGTTAACCCACATGCACAGACATCTCTGTCCAAACAAGAAGACATGACCTGAACCCATGGATCCCAATTCCAAGAACACCTCTTTGCCGGCTAGGAGGGGCCTACAATGCTGCTGGAGATCAGGAGCGAACGGAGAGTGTATTTGCAGGGCTTGGCAAACCGCTCAAAGTCGAACAAACAAACATGTGCTTGCAGTCCATGAACTATTTCAGTGCAGGTTCCAAGGACATGTAATTACTCTTGCACCCAACGTATGGCTGGCTTTTGTGAGTTTCTTGCTTGCAACGGGTGAGTTGGCCAAAAACTCAAGAGCAAAAAATCAGGAGGGCTTGTTATCGCACCAACTGCTTTCCCCAGAATTTGGGAATATCATCAATACACGTTTGAGGCCCCAAAGTCTGTCTGGTACGTACGTTCATGTTGTTTTTTTGAGTGACAAGGCCTCGGCTCACAATAACTGTTTGTGTATGGGGGTTACCCAAAATTGGGGCTACCACTTTGGGGCCTTCATACGAAAAGTTGTAGCAGTTGGGGTTTGTATTGGGGTCCTCAAATTTAGGGAACCTACCGTAACTGTATGCGCCGTGACGTTGTGCACGCTTCGCACTCTTTTATTTTTCAGCGGCTGCAAGCAGAATCCCCATAGCCATTTCAGCTACCATGTTGCGAAAGGTTTAGTCCTGCCGATTCCCCGAAACGATGCTGAATGGTTTTTACTGGAAGAACCTTGCTGATACCTGCCAGCCTTTTAAATCTGGTTAAGCATGCATGGGCCCAAGAGTCAGTCTTACATTTATCCTCCGAGTCCATCATTCAGAGGTAAGCAGAATTCCAAGCCCAGAATGTGAATGAGGTTACAATGAAAGCTCTTCCAGTAATTTGTGGACTCCGTCTAGTCCATTCTAACCTGGAGATCACTGCAGCCACATGGTCAAGGTTCACAAGTATCATTGTCATCGCTGTGATCATCAGCATCATCACTATCATCAACCTCATGGACCTGGAATACCGCTCACAGCTCTGCGGTGCAGTGGAAACTTCCATCGGTTCTTGCGGCAGCAGCTGTTCTGCGTCAGCTTCCAGATCCCTGACATGACCCTGCTCGCATCCTTCTCTTTTTGCGGGCAGTTGTCAAACGTCGGAAAATTGAGATGCTTCCGAAAATGCCTGGATCAGAACTCCAGATTTGGAATAGCATCGGCCTGGAGTGTTGGACATCGTTGTCCTTCCTTCCAACTTGGAGCACTCTCTTCAGCGCTTGCGTGGAGGGGCGTGTGATGTGCACGAGCTGGCAAGGGATAGGATGCTACCGATCACTTCCTGCGTGCTCAGCCTACTGATCTGCGCCCCCGCATGTATGCAGATCTCGAGATGTTGGACTTGTAGATTGTAGATGTAGTTGCAATGCCTGCTGCCTGACCTGTGCTTGTGCATGTTCGCAGGGCTGACCTGCAACTGTCAGTGCAGCCACTAGTGCCTTGCCGAGCAAGGTTTCTCGTGACCCATAGGCGCGCAATCAATCAACCAATCAGTCATGAAACGTCTCAAACCATGTGCGACCATCTAGCATTATGGACTCGCTAGTGCTCAAGACAAACGGTCCAATTGCCAGTAGGTGACTGCAAATAATCCTCGCAGGGCAATGGTTTCGCAGATGCACAAGACGCTTTCTGGATTTGATGCAACACTATCTTCCCAGACTGCGTCCATTGCTGCTCGGCTGTACACTTAGGATTGTAGTTGCATGCTCACACTTGTTGATTCCAGCATCACTGCTAGCTTGAAATGGTCAGCCTCAGTTTGCCAAGCAGCACGCTAAAAAGAGTCAGAGGAGGGCGATCAAACAAATGCAGCGCCTGTGCTAAAGACTTGGCTGTATCTTGGTCTGTCCAAGGAAGCGCTCCGAGCCACCATGGACTCAATGTCTTTTGGGATTTCCAGGAGCAAGTTGTCGAGTGGACTGGCTCCTTGGCATGCCACTGCTATAGGAAAAGTATGTGGAAAGACAGGGGGTATATAAGCATCATGTAGCGATGGTAGTATGTAGAGAGCCCAATTATTCAATGGCAAAGAAAATGGAAAATTAAATGGAAACTGTGGCTCATATAACATCTACACCTACCCCAATTTCCATTTCATTTTCCATGTTCTTTGCCATTGATTCTCTATTCTTGGGGAATTATGTCCCTGAACCCCAAGCCCTTAACAGCAGCTTCCATTTTCATTTCAATTTGATGCATAGCCAAGCATGGGTTGCTTGGTTGGATTCGAACCTCTTCTCATATCTGCCAATGGCTCTGGTTGAATAGAGTTTAGTCAGGGTTTAGGATTTATGGGTTACGGTTCCCTAAGCCCTACACCCTGAACCCTTGTGAATGCCTTGTCCAAGCTTTGTTAGCATCTTCACCCCTTAGGCTTTATGGCTGCAGTGCGTAAACATGACTTGCGGGAGTTTCCTAAGGCCGGTCATCTCCCCGGGGGATAGTAAGGAATAATGGAATATATTCCCTATGTAATCCCTGAATAATCCTTACATAGTCCTATATAATCCCTAAATAATCTATTCCTTTATTCTCTACTACCCCGCAGTAAGTCCAGTGCAAAGCATGGCCACCAACTAATTTCCACCGGCAGGTATGTTTTCTTTCGGGGCTCAGTCTCACATGAGCGAAAGTCTAAACTCCCTAACAGGGGTTATGTAGGGGATTATATAGGGGACTATGTTAGGGTTATTAAGGGGCATATTAGGAGTTTAGATAATGGTTGACATCCTAGAAGTTGTTGCTTTGGCCGCAGACCTGCGCACTACACATTCTTGGAAGTGTCATTCTTGAATGGATCAGAAGACAAATGAAGCAGGGGGTAGTTTACCAAAACGGGGGGGCCCCAATATAGTTCCCCACCTATCCTATAATCCTTCTTAAATCAAAGGGACCCATAGAAAGGTACCCCTAATTTTGTAAAATTCCCAGGCATCGAAGCAGTACGTTAAGTGTGTCCGCCCAAGCTCTCAGGACAGATGCTTGGAGAGCACAAGTGAGAGAATGGAGGCAGGCACTCAGTAATCATTAGTCACCTCTCCTGATCAAATCTGCCTTATAATATAGTATATTATAGTGTATTATACAACAATGGTGATATGGATTATGGGGGTCATATGATAATCATGGAAAAGAAAATGGCAACTACTATTATTATAGGGGGGTCTGACTAGTTTTTGAGAAGTTTAACCGCTCAGGGGAGGTGTGTCTGCGCGGAACTCGGGGTGGCAGATCAATCTGATTTGGCGGAGTAAAAAGCCAGGCACGTTTAAGTTTCGAGTCTTTGAATTGCTGTTCAACCTGAGTACATGGGCAGTGCGGTGCTCCTACTCCTCTGTCAACTACTCCATGATATCCTGGTTATTGCTGGGTTTGCCACAATTATACTCAAGCACAAAACGGGAGCAGCAAATTCTGGGTTTGAAGCTATGATCCCTTAGAATCCCTGAATAGGATCCACCATAATCCTCGTATCATCCCTGTATATTTCCTGGGTCCTGGGGTCAACTTCTTTGAGAAACTCCCATACAGCCATATAGCTCGCTATTGAGGCTGCTCCAAACCCCTTCACAAGTGCAGTCGGAATGCCATGGACATGCCTGTAGCAGGTGAACTTCCCCACCTGCTGTGGCCATGCACTCCATTGTTGCTTTTGGTATGATTGTCGTTGTTCTTATTCATATTCATTATATACTTATCATGCTTATTCTATTAGTATTTTATGGTTATTTTGATGCTATTATTGTGTTGAAGGTTTGAGACAGCCCATGCAGCCTCTGGGCCCATGATCCAGGAGTCAGACCACGTCTGCTCCTCCTTCAGCGTGAACGTACGCAGTGAGGTTCCGAGGGCGACAACTTAGGGGGAACTTTTTTGGGGGTCCCCACAATAAGGATTCTAGTATTTTGGGATTGATATTGGGGACGGTGGAAAACGCTACAGAGTCACCTCGCAGACCAACATGAAACTAATGTGTGAACCTTTGCAAGCTTCGGGCGGCTGAAAAGTCCCCTTGCCAGTTTGGGTGAAGTCACAGATGTTCCCAGCTTCGCGCAGACTTGAGCATGTCAGAAGGCTTTTTAGGTTTCTACCGGATTCTAGCCTGTGGCGCGCAGGTGGCCGAAATGTCGGACACGAAAGAGTTGCCTGCGGAGCCTGCGGAGCCTGCACCTCCACCTCTGGAGGACGACGCCTTGTTTGGATTGTCCGACTGTCTTTTTGTGAGTTCTTGCATACAGGGGCAACTTGCACACTGTGATTTCAGACAACTTGAAGCCGTGTTCTTGGGACTGAAAGGGAACCTTTGTGCAGTCAAAGTCTGTGCAGCTGTTTGGCAGTGCGTCTGAAGGAGCCTGTGATGCTCCTGCTTCCGGGAGCTTCCAGCATCAAGCGCGAAGGCTCCTCTGTGGATCTTTTGATGACCCTGCAGCGATCTCTCGATCCCTCATTATAGTTTCTTCTGCGATTTGCAGGTGCAGATGACAGCAGTCTGGTACATGAACGCGACACGTCCGTGACGCCCATTGGGAAGGCCGGATGGATGTCTAATAGAGGACCTTTCATTCCAGGTTGGGACTTGCAGCATGGGACACAAAAAAGAAAGGCCATGAAGAGAATCGAGGCTGCTGCCCGTTCCTGTGAAGAGCTTTCAGCTTCTCGATGTTCAAGTTCAGAGCTGTAGATAGCAAGGTAAAGGGTTACGGTTAAGTGTATGGTGGATGCCCAGAAATGATTGGTCTGCATGGCTGTCAGCATCCCAACGCAATAGTGGCTTGTACAAACAAGGCTTGGTGCGGGCAAGTGTGGACCAAAACAAACTCAGGCTTTCTGCTTGCTACCCAATTTGCACGAGCCCTTTGCTGAACCCAGAAAGCTTGGATCTTGATAGTGCCTACGCTGGAAGGAATACGTGGATGGTGCCACAGCCAGGGAAACCAAGCAGAAGTGACTTGGCACCACCATGACATGCCAATTTTCGAGCTTAGCTGTCAGGTTGCAGGGTGGTGCGCGAGGGCCTGCACCATTGCTGAGTCGAACGGATACAGGGAATATGTTTCGTCTTATCAATGCAGGCAGTAAAGCACACGTTGAAGAAAGAGATAACCTTGCAATAGTTCGATTTGGAAAGGACGAGGGCCATCACGCGAGAGTTTTCCTCTCCGTAAGTGTTGCTTGTAAATGTGACAGCTCCTTGAGACTAGTGTCTGACTTAGTATAGAGCCTGTGCATCTTGCTTGCCTGGATGCAACCCATTCATATTAGTCATCAAGCCTAGAGTAATATATGATAGTATATTATAGTATAGTACAGTATATTTTGATGATATATTATAGTATGTTATACAATCATGGTAACACGGATTATAGGGGTTATATTGCATCATTATATTGGAAAAGAAAACTAAAACTACCATTATTATTGGGGTTAGATACAATAAATTGAATCCACCCTCCTCCTAATGCATACCGAACAGTTGGAGGAAGTCCCTCGACAGCGGCCTCAGCATCGAGAGCCAGGCGAGGTTCTGTTCAAGGTCTTTTGATCCGGCTTGGCTGAGGATTGGGAACAACTGCCATGTACTGTAGGAAGAGTATCCTCAATAATGGAGAATCAAATGGAAAAGAACATGCAAAATGACATGGAAACCCTAGATCCCTTTAAAGGAGTATATATTGGGGTTATATTGGGGATAATGGAAAAGAACGTGGAAGACATTGGAAAGTCAAATGGAAACTGGCATTGCCAGCTTCACAGCTGCGAGGTGCGTGCACGCACTTCGGGCGCCGGGGTACGGAAGTCCGATGCAGTCCGTGGCAGAGCTGCACAGAGTAAGTTTCAGGCTTCAGGACCTGGGAGTTATGTTGTGGCTGGAACGCTGCTTCATCTGACTTAAGGCAAGGTTCGTTCATTGGAGTCATCCTCGCCAAAATTCCGCTACGGCATAGTGGAGGACCCGGGCGCCTTTGGAAAGCACGTCATTGAAAGCTCGAGAGTTGTCTTGAAGATCCCAGTGTTTCCTCGCTAGCTTGAAGAGCCTGGAGAAGGGGCAGTTCAAGACATATGCATCTCTGGTTTTGCGGATGATGCCGAAGTCTGTCAGAAAGATGATGCTTCAATTGCGGTTTTGGTTTTGCACTCAAGGCCTGAAGGTTGGAATGGACCGCGGTTGTGACGAACAGGGCCACGAAGCTTTTCCCACGATTTGTGGCCAACAATTCTTTAAGCCCGGCATGGGCATCCAAGACTTCAGAGATGCTAACAGCCTTTGTTTAAAATACGCCCAGCACATCACTGTCCAAGGCATGGAGTGGCCGTAAGCCTGCCAGGAGCTGCAGGAAGAGACAGCCCGCCAGCTCCTGAAAAACTCCCACAACAGCCAATTCCTCTCATCCGAAGGAAAGAGAGGCCTGGCTGTGTTCATTGAGACGTCAAGACATAGTTGTTGAATGCCACATTGGGTTGGCTGGCATCCCCCTTAGCAGTTGGTCATCAGATTTGAGGCCAGGACCTTAACACCGACTGCTGTAAAGCCAGGTTTGCCCTTTTGCTAAGCCTGTCAGCTCTCAATCAGCTTCGCCGGACTTCCAACTGAGCAACTAGTATGTTCTTACAGAGAAGGTGCTGGCGGCATTGTCATGCAAGGCATCCTTTCATAGACTTGGTTGCCATGGCATCCCCAATGCTATACATCTTTCTCTTCTTCTACACTGGTGTTTAACACTGCAAGGAATGGAACTGAACCTGAAAGGGTTTTGAAATGTTTTGAACATGCCGGGTTGTGCTGCTGCACTATTAAGGCCCCTAACCGTAGCTCCTACACGTGCAGCTCGCAGGTTCGGCGAAGGCGAAGGGGGCAGGTTCCTTCACACCAGGCCTGATTCAACATCCCAAGCCTCCATGACTTGAGTGCGAATGCAGCTGCCATCTATGAAGACCTTGACAACCTCTGGTTCTGTCCTCCTATTATATTGGGGTTGTACTATATATATATATAGGAAACGAAATGGAAACTACTATCCATGCCATGAAGACAGCACGTGTAGACGGCCCACTGATTTTGTGATGTTCCTAAACCCTAAACTCTAACCCTAAGCCCTACACCTTAGTTTTGTGATGCTTGGCTTGCCAGGTCGTACTCTGGCCAAGTCGAACACAATGAAGTCCGTGAAGCAGGCGATTTTATCGGTGTGGGGGGATATCTTTTGCAGCCTTTGATGTTGATGAGTATTCTGCCTATATAAACCCCAACATGATATAGGAGTTTCCATTTTATTTTCCATTATCCCCAACATAACCCTAATATGTACTGATTGGCAGCCTTTGTCTTTATTTGCTGATTTCCTTGTGTGCCTGGCTGGGATTAGGGCAACCAGAGGCTGAACCCATTCAGATGCTCGTCCAGTTGAGCAGAAAAAGCATAGCAGGGCATAGCATGTCCGGTGGCTCATCCAGAGAAGTGTGTCGAGCCAGAACACGTATTCTGCACAAGGACAATCTATTGCACACATTTTGCAGAATCCAGTATATTCTAGTATATGACAGTATACTCTAGTATATGATAGTATGTTATAGTATATGATAGTATATTGTAGTATGTTATAGTATATTATAGGATTTGTATCAGCTGTATCACCACAACTACTCCGCAGGATGCAGTTCGCCGTATGAGCCGCTACTGGGCTGCAGCTGCCAGCATGTCTCAGCATGTCAGTTGAAGGCCCTACATGAGCTGTAGTCTAAACTCCTGGGTTTAGGGGTTAGGGTTTAGGGTTTAGGGTTGGGGGTTATATAGGGGACTACTGTGCGGCTTTGTAAGGGGGATACTAGGAGTTTAGACTATAGCTAACATTGTAGGACCTCAGTTTGTCGTGTCAGTGATCTCCAACCCTGATGACCCCCGTGATAGCAAAGTAACCGTAGCAATATAGCAGCCTCTTTCCACACTCATATTAGATTGAGTGATAATAGAATAGTGGCAGCAGCAAGAGTGTTAGTACTAGGAGTAGCGAGGATAAATGTGTGTGTGAGAGTAGTAGCAATAGCAATCGCAACTGTAACAATAGATATTCTGCACCCATAATATCTGATGTGGAAATATTGGAAACACATCCATGGTTCGCATGCCTTGCAGTCCATGCGCCCTCTTGATCACGTCTTGTTTTTGCAGGTCTGTCGCTAGATGAGCTTCGCGAGAACTATGATGCCGTCTTGGCCAACAACAGCAGCTTGAGCTGACACAGAGGGTTATTCTGGACTGTATGTTCGATCCATTCCAAAGATGTTCAAGAAATATTTCATCTCCGGGCCAAGGGGAAGAATCGTAGTATGTATGCTGCAGAACCACCTCGCAAGTTTCTTTCAACAAAAATCTTCAACTTCTGGGTCTGCATGGCCATGCTGAATGCCTCCTGAGCAAGCTGAGCCCTGAAGTCCCCAGCGGGTCAGCTGAGTGCTTTTATCCAAGACTTCTTCATGGCACCAGGTGTGGTTGCACCTCACCGGACAGAAACGGACCCTTACGACACCCCTACGCCGCTGTCGAAAGTGGAGCCTCAGATGATTTTGCGCAAAAGCCTTGTGCAAGAAGGCTTCCAATAGCTTGCCTTTGCCTTTGTGCTGCCTTGGCCAGGAGTAGCAGCTGTTAGCCTGGCCATGATAGAACACCTACAGCCTGTCCACCACAGAAATCGCCCAAGCATGACTTGGCCAACCTGAGCGGACTAAGGGCTGGATTCTGCTCGCCTTGTCTGGAGTCGTGGACCTAAGACAAGGCAGACTCTGGAAGGTTCTTTCGCATTGGCATGTCGTCGATGCGACTACGCTCATCGCACTCTTGTGCTACCTGAGTGCAGCTTGGCTGCACTGTCTGCAGACCCGACAGTCCCAGTGGCTGCCCATGGGCCTAGCCTCACACGCATCCTGAAGCTGCCATGGGTGCGTGGTGTGACACTGGTTGTTGCTGCTGTCTTGGTCAGTGCTCTGCTGGTGGTGCTGGTGGTGGCATTGCTCATGGTGCATGGTAGCAAAGTGTCAGCCCTTACTGCAGGCGATGCGCAGCGTTGCATTCACCCTTGCACTCGTTTGTCCACAGGCTTACGCAGAGCTTCATCACCTGCCAGCCTTGACGACAGCTTGCTACCTCTTCGGCAGCATGTTCCAAGGTTGCATATGTTGCATGTAAGGTAGTCTGGACCAGGCACACAGAACACGGCCATACATTCCCCAGTGCATCCATGTCGCCACGAGGATTGCGATTCTTGGGGTTCGACAGTCCGGCATCACCGCCTCTTGCCTGCTCATTTGTGTTCAGGTACAATTGCAGCTGGATGAGCTAAGCAGGCTCAAAGCCTAAGCGGCAGTGGATACGTTTGCCTGTGCATGCAACAGCGCCAGAAAAGTCACTGGCAATTGAGGTCATCCTGGGTCCTGACGAGCGGAGGATGGACGAGTACGCAGTGCCTTGATGGAAGTCACGCAAGATCCCATGTGAGATTTTCAAGCTGTTGTCAGAAGAACTGTGGAAGAACTGGATTTTCCTCGGCCGCGTGTCGGGGTACGGCCACTTCAGTCGACAAGAAACGGGCGTAGATGAGATTAGACCCTGGACACTTCTCATTGGGGCACCCTGCAAATAAGAAATTTGAGATGGGCTCAGGGTCTGAGCAGATTTCTGATCAAAAGGCTAGAGGGCTGCGAGGGCTGGAGAAGTTGGAAGGCGAGAGGAGCTGGAGGGGCTGGAGGGGGTGGAGGGGATTGGAGAGCGTTTCCTTGCTGCTGTGATTTGTAACCTTCGAATATAGTAAAGTGAATCTGCTACGCTTGATGGTTTGCGCTTTGAGCCCACCAGTGCTCGTTTTGTCACAAGTTGCACACGTTACTTGCACGAGAGCAGCTAGAGGCTGATTATGGCTTCACTGATGATTGGCGGAAGTTGTCCGCCTTTCGACTCGCGGAGGTGCCGCATTGCTGGTGCAACGTTTATGGTGTGAAAGGCTCTTTGTTACCTCTCAAGTGCCTGCCAAATTGACTTCAGAGCTAGTTAGGACCGAAGAAGCCGCAGGAGGTGTTCATGCGTAGGCTCTGGTGACCTTGCGGTACTTCTGCCAAGGTGTTGGCATTTTGGATTCTGATGATGCTTTGCCGCATTTTTGCGGCGTTCTTTGCGTCTGAGGCCTGCCAGAATGCTTGACGTTCATTCACCAGTTGCAGTTAAAGTGAGGGATGCATTTTTTGGTCCAGGGTCATGTTAGCTTGGTTCATCAGCGGTACAAGTTGCTGGGCCCAGCATGGCTTGCCCACGCGCAAAGGCCCATGGGTTCGAGAATGTGCGAGAACTCCGACGTATAGTTTGCAATATTGTGGCAATGTTCGTTCCTGTGACGTGACGAAGACACGTTCAGGGTCGGCGAGTGAGGAGTTGGGAAAGCGATGCCTTGCGTGGGTCTACACCTTCTGCTTGGGAATCTTTCTTTCAGGGAGGGTCGCGAAAGCGTCACAGGCAGGACCTGTGAGCCATTGGTGCTCTGTAACGTTTTGAAGTTCGAGGAGCGTCCTCATTTGAATGGCTCATTGATTCAGTGTTGCCTCCTGCAAATCTGGCTGCTGCAGAGTAGACCAGGGTAGAGCATGCTGCCTGGCAGGAGTTGTTCGGTAAGATTCGACCGAACATGTCTGGCATCGTGGAAATAGTTGCCCATCTCCTGTGGCTCGGACTGCTAAGCTCGAGGGCTATGTCGAGAAACACTGCTGAATACCCTAAATATGTTACAGTGCATTGTCTTGTCCATCGATCCGTTTGAGCTCAGTTCCACAGCAAGCTGAGCAAAATCCATAGAGCCCCAACAGTAAGTCGCTGGCCAAGGATGACGCTCCGGCTCACCGCAGTACCTTGAATGAAAGATTCCAATCAAGACCGCACAGGGTGTTCTTGGGGGCTGCCCTAAGTAGAATAGAGGATTTTGCAGCATAACACTTCAGCGCGCAGGTCGCGAGAGCAGGCGTGCAAGGAGTGGTTTGTGCCTATGTTGATGCATGTGAGTTGTGACGCGGTCATGGCAAATCCAAGGTGTGCTTTGCACATTTTCATGTGTGCTCTGGACTGGAACTCGCAATCGACAATTTCTGCTTGCGCCTGCTCAAAGAGCAAGACATGGACGGCGCGCTAAGTGAATGGATGCTTGACTGCGTATTGGCAAGTTAGAAGGTATGGTTTAATTAAGTGGGGAGCAAGCAGGCTCAGGCTCGTGCTTCTGCTTGGTCATGCATCTAGCTAAGCCAGCACCACAGAACGGCACATGGGAGTTTCTGCGCACCCTGACCCCTTAGAATGGATTCGCATTATGAAATGCAATGCAGAAACATCACGTATATTTGACACTGTGAAACGCTGGAAAAAGCTGCTTTCCAGCCTTTGCACTATGATCTTGCTTCCGATACTTGAATACACGAAAGGCTGCTTTTCCATAATGCAAAATGCCGCAATGGTTTTTCAATTGTGTGCAAGTGTAGGGTTCCCTGACAATTCCCCACAAATGCGATGATAGCTTGGCCTGCGACCTTACATTCCAGAGCTTTTCTGAAATTCAGTTTATTTGCAGGTTGTGAGTAGGGAGTCAAAGGTGGAAGCTAGCAATTGCACATGTTGTAATTCTGGGTGTGCTTTGCATCGTCTAGAGTCTAGAGTCCAGCATTGGATCCTGAAACTCCAGAAGCTCGCGCCTTCATGCGTCAAACAGACAAACTCGATGTGGTAGTCTCCGACGGGGACCTCGATATATGCCCCCAAATATTACAATCCTCACTACGAGGACCCCCAAAGTGGTACCCCTAATTTTGGGAAGGCCCCATGTTCCTGATGCTTGTTGTGCTGCAGGAATGTGCTGTCCGCAACGCTGAGGTCGGGCTGATATTTAGCCGGTGTGTACGTGGAGCGTCAGGGGGAGGTAGTAGTTGTTTGAGAACACCTGTACAGTATTACAAGCCATGAAATAGCCGTAGCTATCACCATCATGAACGTATGTACCCTAGATCTTGATCCAGATGACATGAGACTTCCCATTTTGTTCTCCATTCCTCACGAAGTCCCCCCCCCCCCCCGACCCTCCAAATAGAACCTTCAACCCTACACCCTAAACC
>CAJNIZ010047526.1:45461-59713 GCA_905231905.1 Symbiodinium pilosum | reverse complement strand
CTGAACCTTCAACCCTACACCCTAAACCCTAAATAACTTACTAGTTTCTGTTTTCTTTTCTATTCCCTACTAAGTCCGCCTGACCCTGGCACAATTGGGGCTAGCTGTTCTGAGCCCAGTCGTCATCCAAGCCTGTAGGGATGATTTGCCGTAGGGGCTGAAGTTTCAGGGTTTGGGGTTTAAGGGTTTAAGGTCTAGGGTTTAGGGCTACTATAGAGGGTACTTGGGGGCATAATAGTGAAGAATCAATTGCGCAGTTAAAGAACTAGGCGCTAGAGGAAAGTTACTTAGGTACGGAAATGACTTTGGGAATCGGCCGGCAACAACTTCCGAAAAGTGGTTCCCACTGTGCGAGCGGAAGCTTTCGCAGAGGCACTTCGCTTGCCGAAGCTCATTTTTCTTTGGACGGAGAGTGCCGAAAACTTGAAATCCCTCTGGCAGAAGCACCTTGAACAAAAAGTTCGCGGAACAGCCTGCGGAAGCACAGCATCGGAAAGCCTGCCAACAGTCTTCGCGGAGGACTGGCAGAAGGTCCGCGGAAGCTTACGGGCGGAAGCTTCCTTGTTATTTCGATTAAATTTATATACTTACTTTTTAACTGCTCAATTGGAAGACAACACGGAAAATGAAATGGAAGCTGCCACTTAGGATGTAGGGCGTAGGGACTAGTGAAGATTCCGAAGGAAAACTATAGCACCGGAATTGGGATTACATGGGGATTACATTGGGATTACCCCCTAGTTCCTGGATATGCCAAGCAGCTTTCCTCTCCATCAACCCTTCTTCGACACGTGCAGGCAATCCTCTCGGAAGACGTGCTGGTCTCTTCTGGACCGTGGGATGCAATTTCTTTGGTTTGGGGTTGCAGTTGGGTCAATCCCGAACCCAGTAATGGGTACCTCAGGGGACTATTGTAGGTATATTGAGGCCCAAATTAACTCCATATTTCAGGGCTATTGCTGTAGGGGGGGATTAACATGATGTTTGAGTGGTTATCTGTCTTGCAGCTGTTAAGTATTGGGCTTCGCCGTTTCTGCTTTTGGGTTTGGCATATATCAAGACCAATTGACTTGAGGTTTTGCTTGGATGTTGGCATGCATCCCACTCCTGCGATCAGCATTGCGTGGGCTTTATCATGATCAATCTTGCCGCCCCATTACGGATGCTCACGAATCTTTCACGCAAAATTGCAACGCGCGGATGCTCTCTGCAATTCCAGCGCAGCCTAGCGCGGCTTCCTACTATTTTGTGTGTTTTGTTCCCGATGCGCTGAACTCGGAAAGGCTCTGGGTGCCTCTTGTACCGTTTCTGTGGCGCT
Source organism: Symbiodinium pilosum (assembly GCA_905231905.1). Lineage (NCBI taxonomy): Eukaryota > Dinophyceae > Suessiales > Symbiodiniaceae > Symbiodinium > Symbiodinium pilosum. The sequence continues at coordinate 58,395 of CAJNIZ010047526.1, read as the reverse complement.
CTTCGCTTCCCAGGCGATGGTTTGGTAACACGTTCATTCCAGCAGGTCTAGCAACAACATATTAGTAATAGTATGAAGCTGTACATTGTACTGCATGTGGAAGTTACAGAAGCAGCAGCAGGAAAGATTTCTCGTGATCAGAGCAGGCAGTGAACGCGTGACTTGTAATTGTGTTAGCTGTCAACTTGTCGATTCCCTCCTGCTCGTGCCGCGAGGCAGTGCAAATGCCCCACATCCTTGGGGGCAGCACTATCGACACGTTCTTGTGGCTTGGTTGGCTCTACCCGCCAATCTTACTGTTCCTTTATGTGCCTTGTCTGGAAGGTGAGGCTGAAATCTCTGGAGTTCTGGTAGTCCATGTAGGCAAAGCGAAGGTTGAGGCAGTTGAAGTCAGGGCCCACTTCAAGATTAGTAATTTAGAGTTGCTGGCTCTTTTTGCAATGCTTGTACGGGCGATTGTGCAGTGGCTCCAGCCTGGCAAACTTGGATGTTGGACTTATGGCTTGCAGTTAATGATTTCTGTCTTTCCTTGCATAGGCCAGTGTGGCACGTGTGTGTACTTAGTCGGCTCCGCGTTTCTCTGTTGGCTCACGCCCATTCTTCATCTCCCTGTCTTTCAACCGTTTGCAGGGTCTAGGTGTGAGTGCAGTGTCCATGTTCGCCTGCGCAGCTTTCTGCAGATTGTATTAGCTGGGCTGCCCGTTCCAGTGATACTTAACTCGCTTCCAAAAAAACTCCTGGGAGCCCCTACAACTTCCAAGGCAATGTACCGGGCCGCATCCGTGTCGGAGAAAGCGATGAGAGTGGCGCCTTTGGTGAACTCCTGGGTGTTTGAGACCGAGGACTCGTTCTTGCACAGCATTGTTAACTCACATCCAAAGGGTCCAAACACAAGCGACATCTGAATCCAAACCCAACGCATCAAAGTATTTGGCGCTTGTTCTTGGAGCAAGGTCAGGGCTAGAGTGTAGAGATCAGAAAGTTATGGTTCAATTCCAATCTTTGGCACGGGCTTTTGGCATGCTTGAAGGCCAAAAGTGCAGAGATTGCGTTCTTGAAAAAAACTTCCATGCTCTCATCCAAAATTGAATGTCTACTGTATCATAGCCTCACGCTGATATAGACGCATGCCTGTTGGCTTGCAGTTGGCTAGAATCTTTCTCGGACACCTGCGCAGGAGGATGGGGAAGCCGTGGCAATGGACCCAGGGAGGCAGTACGTGGTTCAGTTCATCAACCAAAGCCTCTTGCATCCGCAATTGATGAGGTAATTCTTGATCTAAAGCAAGCTATTCTCAATTCACGGCTACAGAGAGTAACCATGTTCTTTTTTCCGATATGCCCATGTTGTTGCAGCAGATCTGGGTTGGGAAATCCCTTTGCCTGGGCTACAGTAGTCCTGAAGTCCACATAAGCATGTCACTTCATTGGAATTGCATGGACTCCTTGCGCGTGTTTCAAATTCCATCAAAGGCGAGGCAGGCTTCTACGCTCTTGGCGTGCGAGTCTCCGCGTTTATGGTACAAAAGCTTGCATATTATTGCTTGGCTCTGACTGTTGGGTTCGTCGCCAATCTGACGTAGCTTTGATCCGGATAGCCACCTAGAACAGATATGTGACAAGCTTTTTGTGTCCCTTTGAGAGCCGTGCAGTCTGGCTAACATTTTTTTGGTTCGGGCTGCGCATGCACCGTCAGTCAGAAGCCAAGCTAACCTGCCCCTTCTAAATTTGCTTTGTTATGTTCAACTTCAGCTCCTCGGAGAAGAAAAGCAGAGCACTTCCAGAATGGCCACCTTCTTTTTCACTAGGTGTAAGGGTGGCCACAGCTGACTTGCTTCAGCTTCCCAACCTGGCACAGACCAGAAACATTCCGATAATACGTGCTGTCGTCCAACGGCTTGGATAATTGTTAGCAAAAAGTCGACATGACTGCATGCTTATGTGCAACTTCTCGTACAAGGGAGCAGGAAAGTGGCGTCACCCATGAGGAGTTGCTTTACTTGACGACCTAACAGTTGTTGGCTGGGGTTGTGTTGAGAAATCCAGATCCAGGCCTTCACCATCACATGTCATGGGGTTTGTGAGTTTAATTGCTTTTTCGCTGAGTTCCTGACTCATTTTGAAGGACGTGGCGTGTGGGGAAATGCTTAGTCATTGCAGTTGGTTGCAGTGGAGGAGAGCAGCAGATAATTGTCTAGCAGGACGCATGGCCAAACTGCCCATATTACTGCATAGGAACCAGAAAGCAGGCTTGCACAAATGAGAAGTTCATTCTGGTGTTTCATGGTCTGCCAGTGCAGAATGGTGCGGAAGCATCACCAATAGCAGGATCATTTTTCAGTTGGTCCGAAGCAGATTCGCTTCAGATAGGAACATATGTTCCTAGGAAGGATTGCGCTGAAAGATGCGCAGGATCCGTCCAGCAGCGCCACTCAACTGCGTGTGCAAAATCATTCTCCGGCTCCGCCAGGTTCAAGGTGAAAGGGGCCAGGAGGGAACAAACAACTTTGGAGGACTTGTATTTGCCGAATTTTGGGGCCTTTGCAACAGGACCTGGAAGAGGTACGCTGAGTCGCCATGCATCTTATGCTCCACTACCAGTTTCGCAATGAACGAACTGGACAAGGACATGAGCATGTACTTCCTGGTTTCTGCAGCTTCAAAGGGAGAGACTGTTATGGACATTCTGAATGCTTGGCCCGCTCGGTTCTTTTCACTTAGGCAGCTGAGGGCACTTTGCGCTGCGGAGAGTGCAATGAGCATGGCTGTTGCACGTTTTCGTGTTCGTGCACTTTGTATATACATAAACATACAAAACTGACTGGTGTTATGGTAAGCAAACAGGGAGGTGCCGTGGCATCCAGAAAAGCGAGCTACCCTCTATGTGTTAGTGACAGCTACGTTGGGTGTTGAAACAGCTTTCTGCACAGAAGCCCCCGCAGCGCAAATCTCAAGCTGTCAAGCCTTGCTGGCAATAAGTCCCAGACGGGCCAGTGATGACTTGGGTAGTTCCCAAAATTGGGTCCCATTCTTCTGCCCGTAGATATTGTTGGGTAGGTGCTGTAATATATTCTGCAACCAAAAGGGCCCCAGATTTTTGAGAACAGGTTTATCTTCTGGCAGAAGAGTCGACCGAATCCACGCCTTCACTTCTTCGTCTGAGGCCTGAATTGGCACCATTTGGCGAAGATCAACTTGCAGCCACCCGGACGAGCAACCGCTGCCCATTGTTCACAATTCAGGTTGCAGGCTTGGGCAAGGTGTCAATCAAGGTGATCCTTTGTACACTATTAGGTCCGGTGTATGCTCAAGTGCTTGGGTCAAGCTGACTGACAGTCGTCCAGTCCCAGGAGGGGCGCCTGAGGCGCTCTCTCTCTATCTCTCTCCATTTCAGTCGGAGAGGGATTTCATCGGCAAAAAAGCTGGACACCATGTCAAACAAGTGGGCTTGAAAGTTGCTGACCTTACGGGGCCGGCTTTCAAGCAGAAGTTACGTGTGCATCTCTTGTGTCTTGTATTTCTCGAGCTAGCCTTCAAACCACATGTGTTTCAACTCATGTTACAATTCAGAGTTTATCTAGAAATTAATCCGCTGCGAATGGAAATGTTGCATTTGGTGTGAGATCCATGTATGTTTAGGCTTGAGTCTTCCATGATGTGGAGAATGTCTGAATTTGATGCGTGATTTCACATTTCCTTCTGCAGCCAGGGTATTGAGGTCTCCACAACTCCTCTGGGCCTTTGGCAACTTATCTTTTTGAAGCGGCGTGCCTGGCTCATGCATCAAGTGAAGCAACAAGAGGAACGGTGTTTTAGCAGCTACTGTCTCAACAGCTGCCGTTCAGAGCCCTGTGCAGAGCTTCATGACTCAAGGCTAAACTTTTTTCCGGGTGAGATGTGGTGTGTGTGTGTGTGTGACTGCAAAGGGCTAGGGACATGTGCACCTTCACAAGCCACGCCGATCTGGCTGACACGAGCACCAGGTCCGGGCTAAGTCTTCCTTGCTTGGGTTGTTGCTGTTAGATTTTCTCCCGTTTTATTGCGATAACCATGTCTTGTTGCTAAGCAGCAAGATTTGGGAAGATCCAGTTATCACAAGTTGATGTGCTCGGCGCTGAGACGCGGTAAAAATGCAGACGCGGCCTAGGTACTAGGTACTACAAAACCAGCACTCCTGTGTCTCGCCATGAAAACCCGCAGATCGCAGCAGGTTTCCAAGCGCGACTCAGTCAAGCTTTTGAATGCTGCCCTGGCCTCAGAGCCGGTTTCTGCCTCCCAGAATGGTTTTGCAACGCGTAGCTGGTGAGGTCCTGGCGCACTGGTGGGCCCCTGCCAGAGCCTGAGAAGCAATTCCTGCCTTAAGGTGCAGTCTTTCTCATCCTGTTGTTGACTACTTACCTGTCTGCTGATGCAGGGCCCTTGAGTGTTACCAAAGCAGTGCTGCAGTGTAGTCGGATTCTGCTTTGTTGCAGAGCCCTATTGAAGAGCAGACATTTCATCTCGAGGCTTGCCATGCACTCACAGGTTCACCTTCATCAATCTGTTTTTGCCTCCCATGGCTTGGGTTTGTGTATGATTCCGCTCCTTCCTCTGCCTTTGATCGTATGTTGAGCTTGCTATCTGAAACATCATGCTTGCTCTGCTTCTGAGGAGCTTTGCTGGAGCCGCCTCGCTGTTGAAGTATTTGTCATTAGGTTTGCCACTACTACTCCATTTAAAAACCCATGAACAACTTTCCTTCCCTAAGGGCGAGCCTACTTGCAGCAACGAGGCTAAATGCAAATCAGAAGACTCTTTTCAGCGTCCGCAAGACACCGTGGCTGAACGTGACAAAGAATCCATGCGCAGCCCCATGCAGTCCTGAACCTGAAATCCAAAATCCTCAAATCCTGGACCTCGAACCCAAAGCCCGAAATCCCAAAGCCTAAAGCCCTCCATCCTTGAAAGCCTAAACTCTCAACCATACTAACACCTTGAACACCCAACGAAAAACAAAAACAAATCCCTCAAATCTAAAGCAGAACCTGCACGGCGGTTGATCTAGAGGCAGATTGCCAGCCTGCCAGTCTAGGTTTTTGTGGCTGAGGGTTCATGTAGATTGGAGCTTTGGGCGTAGGACTCCAAGGCCTGTTTCTTTATTGGGCTTGGGGTTTCAGGTTCAGGGAGCATTTGCCGTGTTCACAACCAGCAGCAGTATTGTGTATAGGGCATGCTCCACCCATGCAAAAGTCCAGGAGGCCACAGGGTTACCGGCCCAAGTTTTTGGGTTCAAAGGAGTCTGCGAAGAGAATGCCAATATCCAAAGGAAATCGCTTAACTGAAAGAACAGAACGTAGAGGCCTGAATAAAGAGAACATGTTAGCCCCTAAACCTTTAAATCCTTCAAGCCGCAGAAGCTCCTAAAAACGCATGAGTCAAGCCCCCTCAGACCTCCTAACCGCCGCACTGTCAATCCCTTATAAACCCCTCATGAACCCTGCAATAGCTTCGATGTTCTTCTCCATTCCTCCGGTTCCTTCTCACCATCAGCAAACTTGAATTAAAAACAGCGTCACGAATCTGCATCCCATGACCAGCCATGTGGCGTATGTGACTGACGCTTTCTGGACATGAGCCGACCTGCTGATGGAGGCATCATCCAAGTGGCCCCCAGGGCTTGCGGAAGTCTTAGCCAGGGGCTTTTCGTGAACAACTCTTTTTTCCAGCCCGTTATGTTGCTGCACCTAGATATCTGCATTCCAGTGTTTTTTGACCAAGCAGCTCCCTGTTAATCTTTCTACGTTTCTCTTCTTGTTGCTTATGATGCCTATGACTGTCAGGCAGGTTTTGGCCCTGTTGTTGCCCAATATTGTTACAGACGATGTCAATTAATGTATATTATTATCGCCTGTATCACTATCCTGTTCAATGATGACTTGGCCGCAGCTTGGCGAAGAGGTAGTGGGGCAACCCCCAGACTCCCGTGTGGCGGCCCGTCAACTTCGGCACACCGCGCCCGAGGAGGGAAAGGGAAGTGGAAAGTGGGGAGTTTTAATATACGCCCTGAACCCTCAACCCATGATATGTGTAGCTTTCATTTTCTGATCCATTACCGAATATGTTTGGGATTTGATCCAGTACCCCTGATGTTTGGGATCATAACTGAATTTGTCAATTTTATTGTCTGGGTTTCTCTTTCTCTCTGTCTCTCTGGCTTGTTTCATGGGGCGGGCTAGAACCTCAGGGCGGTTGTTTTGAGGCATGTTTTGCTTCGGCCATAATTGGGGCTACCAAGGGCGCAGGCATAGGATTTCTGTCAGACACATATCCATGGAAGACTCATGCTCACCGCAAACAAGCCATTTGAAGTCCAAATTTCTTCTGGTAATCCATAGCTCATTCAGCGATCACTGGGTTTGTAGCGGGCTTTCGTTGCAGACTTATTGGTGACTGTGGAAGTTTGAGCCAGGTCGGCTTGGCAACGCTTCGAGCAGCTCAGAAAGAGAAACAGTGTTGATAGGTTTTGCATGAGAGTCTTGAGGTTCTGCTGCCGAGTATTTGATTTCGTAGTTTCCCTACATAAGGGACCCCAATATAGACCCTATGTATCCTGTTAACGGGACCTAGGGTTTCCATTTAAGTTTCCTTGATCTTTTCCATTTGATTTTCGATTATAGGGGGATCATATGGTAACCCTAAACCCTAAATAGTAGTTTCCATTGTCTTTTCCATTATCCCTCTATATAACCCAACACTATAGTAGTTTCCATTTTCTTTTCCATTATCCCAATATTACCTAAGCGCCTGACCAAGGATTTGTGCACCCAGCGTCTGGAGCCCAATGCCTTCCATGCGGGGGCTCTGCTGGGTGCCTGTGCCGAGGCTCTTTGGGGGGGGGTCTTGGGGGTCTTGGGGTTCAGGGGATTATATTGGGGTAATATTGGAATGATGGAAAATGAAATGGAACCTTCTATATGGTTTAGGGTTTGAGGATTTCTGCAATTCGTTTTATGAGGAGCTTCTGGAGTTTTTCGCGCGGCTCAAAGGTGGGGTTCGGTGGGAGTTTCCCAAAATAGGGGGACCCCATTTTAGACCCTAGAATACTATGGTCCTTATATTTTAACAATAAAAGGACCCCACGAAAAGGTACCCCTGATTTTGGGAAATTCCCAAGTGGGGCTGACTAGCAGACCTTAGTTCAAAAAAAGACCACGTGCGCCTCGACAGAGCTAAAAACAAGGCTCCGGGAACATCTGCTAGCATGCACTGCGTTTGCAAAACACAGAACAAGGTCAAAGAGCAGCTGCCCATGCCCCAAAAGAGACGCAACATATGAATGCTCGAAACCACATTTTCTGGCTTCTTTCACCTCGACACACTCGAAAACAGTGTCGTCTGTCCGAAACTTGAAGCTGCGAAACGCTGGCATCTCATAGGGCAAAATGCTGGATAGAAACAAGCTCTTTCGTGCGTTTCCTGGTGAACATATTCGAACTTTCGAGCGTTCTACAGTGTAAACGGCTAGTCAAATGCTTCTTGCCAGCGTTTCATGGTGTACGAACCTAAAAAGTGTGTGTTCGTTTCGCTCTGCACAATGCAAAAACCAAACGTTTGAGTTGTTTGGATCATCAATTTACCAGAGTTTGGGGTTGTCTGGACTATTTCTAACTGTTTTGTTCTGGTTTTCAGCATGCTTCTATTGCCAGCATATGTTCCCCTAAGTCTTTGGTAGCTTTGCTGAAGCATGTTCAGTCTTTTCCAAACCGCACGTAATAGTAGGCTCAATGCAGATTACAACACGCTTAGTATGTGGGAAAGGTTCTGAAGATGATGCGCCCCCTTCCGGTGGTTGCTGCATCATACAAGAACATGATTTACCCTGCGTTTAGACTTTAAACAAAAGAGGACAGCGTGACTCATGGGCAGCATTTTCCTAATTTATGCTGCATAGATGTAGGGTTTTGCCAAAATTAGGGGCACCACTTTGGGGAGCCTCGGGCTCAGCACCTGCCTGTGGTGAGGTCGCTGTAGGTTTTCATATGCGAAGCTGTGCGCGCAATGGAGACATACTGTAGAGAAGTTTTTCTTCAAGAACTGTCCGGGCTTCGAACTTTTGCAACAGGGCAGGCGGTTGACTTGCGTTCTTCGAATTGCTACTTCAAGCTGCAGAAGGTGGGCCAGCCGTTATTCCAAGAAGATTCCGTGCTCATCGGGGCCCGGGTACTTGACCAGTGTGAGTTCAGACTACATGGAGATCAAGTGGACAGTCTGGGAGTCATTGAGGCAGGACAGGTTGTTGCTTTTCGTCTGCGACTTAGTGATTGGTACTCCCTGGTTGCCCACGTGGACACCTTCAGAGCTTTGTGGGCTGGCACGTGCTGTAAAGACAACATTGTAATCCTTGATGCGACGGTTGGTCATTCCTTCCTGGCAGGGTATATTCCTTTACAGCAGCATGAGGCCATTCGAGTTGCGGAAATGTTCTCAGGAGGCTTCTGTGGTTGGAGCCAGGCAGCATACTGTCTCCGTGAGTTCGGAGTACAACTGCGTTCAACATGGTTTCTGGATGAGGATCCGGCGGTATGTGAGACGATGTCGGTAGCACATCCAGGAATCAGAATTGTGCAGGGGCTTTCAGGTTTTGCTGCTGTCGACTTCCACAGTGAACAAGCTATGGTCATTGCTGATTTTAATGACACATGGTGGCATCACATTTGGACGGTCAGTACACCTGATATGCTGGTAGCCTCTCCGCCGTGCCAACCATGGTCTGTTGCGGGGAAACAAGGAGGTCTTGCATCACCGGAAGAGGAACTGTTCCCCCTGCTTGCAAGAATTGCAGGTTTTAGCCAGGTTCCAGTCGTGTGTGTTGAGGAGGTACAAGGCTTCTTGACGCATCCGGATGCGCCAGTGGTTTTGGATGAATGGAAACGAGCAGGCTATGTGCTGAAATTTCGTCAGGTTGTGAACCTTGCTGATGTAGCTCCGACACAACGCACACGCCTGCTGATGATATTCGTCCATCATGACGCAACTTGCTTGCCAGGCAATTTTCTGGTTGCAGATTGGACGCCTCTGCCACGACCTTCCTGGGTCACCAACAAGTGTTACCTTCCGCAGCTCCCCGATGAACTGCTCCAGCCATGCATTCTTTCTGAAGAAACTATGGCTAAGTACTTAGATCCTTGGTATTTGCCCCCTGCGAATGCTAGAACTTGCCCTAGGAAATTCAGAATGTGTAGCCTTCGTGGCCAAGCGCACTGCTTCATGGCTATGTATCATAGGCAGCACGAACTACCAGAAGACTTGCTGTCTTCTAAGGGACTGCTCGGAAGTCTCTTGCAGACGGGATCGAGTGCTCGCTTCTTTAGCGCCCCGGAAATTGCCACTTGCCACGGCTTGGTAGAGCACATCTTGATACCTGAGCAAGATCATGTAGCCATGCAGTTCCTTGGCAACGCCATAGCTGTCCCCCATGCAATATGGGCTATGGCCCATGGTCTGCAGTGCTTCACCGTTGTCAAACAAGTTGACCCTGTTGAATCAGTACATCAAGCACACCACCTCCGAATCAAGTCAGATGCCTGTGCGCTCCTCAGGATTCAGCATGGCTGGCTTCTGACCAGCCTGAAGCAGCTTTCCAGCCTCTTGGCCCATAGATCGCTTCGCCTGCAGATAGAGGGTGGACTCCGTGTTCACAATGCAGAATTCCACAGGGTGGATGTCATTCCGCCTGATCCGGAGCTTGAAACTTTGGAAATCTTCTTCTGCGCGCATCTGCACCCTGAGGAAGCCATTCAAGCTTTTGGACTCAGCTGTGATGATACGTTTCAACCGGAGCCACATCCTAGCCAACAGTTTGTCTGGACAGTCACTTTAGACTCCGCACCTGTCCTGCGTCTACCTGTGGGGAAGGACCGTAGAGGTCACGTGCCCAAGGTCGTCTGTGTTCTGACACCGAGGGGAGCCATTTGTGTAAGTCGAACAAGCCCTGACCAGGTTGCACATGTCAGGTATGTGTTTGACTGGGCATGTGATGGTTGAGGGACTTCGACTTGGCTCTAATGAAGAGGGTCTCGTGGTTACCATTACCTGTGATGCTGCGACAGACTGGTGGCTTAGGTGGCCTCAGCACTTGCTAACTGCCTTGGGTTGGGAATCCAACATGGATGCATTCCCTCCTCCGCCAGGCGCCAGCTTTTGCATCCGCCTTGCCCCAGCACTCACCATCCTCCGATTGCAGCGAGGCGCGTTAATGCGCTGGTTCCGTATGTTCCTCTTCCTCTCCCAGGTCGAACAGGTCAGGAACGAAATGCCACAGGCACCGCTGCGTGAAGTTGAGTGGCACTTCCAGGGGCACTTGCAAGCACTTTCTCACTTGCCCCGGGCAATCCCTGCGCAAAGGGTCTCAGACATGTGGTCCAGGGCGTGTGCTGCCACTGCCGATGTAGGTGCTCCGTGTGGGACATCAGCCCAGGAGACAGGTCGTACTGTTTTGCAAGCGCTTCCAAGGCCGTCCAGCGAGAAGAGACATCGGGCGACTGGAGCGCTGCCAGTGCTGCATTTGCACCAGATTTTGAGATCAGCTTCTCTGAGGCCTCTGAAGCTTCAGACAGACTGATACCTCTGTCGAGGCAAGTTGCAGCCACTCTGGATACCGCCAACTGCTTGTTCTCCTCCTTTACCCCTCCGGCACGCCGCTCTGGCATTAGTGAGACCAGGAGCATTCCCGTGCGCCGGTTTCTGGAGCTTTGACGGATGTCTTGAAGCTTTCGGGCCTGCACTTGCGGGAATGGACCACTAAAGACTCGGATGCCCGGAAGCAGCTGGAGCTGACGAGAGAAATCCTGCCAAAGGGCCTGCAGTTCCGCAAGGTCAAACTCCCAAGGAAGGTAGCCAGTCCAAATTGTCTGTGCACAGATCTGAACCTCTACATGTTCACAATCAACCCCGGCTACTGGAAGGGCATGCGCACCCAGGTGCGAGACAACATGCCAAGCTCGCATCTTGGCCAGAAAGTCCACATACTTAGGCGGATACAACCTGGGACGGAGAGGCATCGTAGCAGGCACGATACAGAAGGCCTCGTGGAGAGTTTCTCGACCCGAACGGTCCAACCAAGAGCAGGCATGATGGCGAAAGACTCCAGGGAGTGAGGTGAGGCCATCGAGCCGCGCACGGGACCAGGCTTCCAGGAGAGGGTTTCCGGTCTAACCAAGGCAAAACACGCTATGCAGACATGAGGTCAGGAGCTCTGCGTTGAACCAACGTGGTCAGGAGCAGGGCGGGACAGTAGGCAAGGCAAGTGCGACAGTCTGACCCTGGCTATCTCTTCATGGGTCACACTACCAGTAAAATTGCCTACTACCCTAGATGGCATAAGCCCTGCGAGACACTGGCTTCAGAGGTGCAGAACAGGGGAACGTCGCACCCTGAACACTGAAGCGTGATGGGATAGAAGGCTGCAGGGGCACTCCGTTGTTGGCCAGTGATGGCAGTCCTTGCAGGGGTATGTAGCACGGGCTGCACGCTCAAATCGCACCTGTATCCAGCTGCAGCGCGCCGGATACAGCGGGCTGTTCAAAGACGCAAGCTCCGTCAAGCCAGGGAGGTCTCCGCCAAGGACTTTCAATTGGACGCGTCCTTTTGGCTCAGTATGGACGCAATGCCTGTGCCGATACTAAGCCGTGTGGAACTGCATTCCTCAGGTGTCTAGCTTAGGGATGCCGCCGGGGTCTCGCCAGAGGATTTCAGGTTGTGGCAAGACATACAGTCGGATTCATTCTGCGTGGTGGTGATAGGGCACACTTGCCCGCGCCCAGAGACATGCAGCAGAAAAGCTACCGCAATCAGACAGGGGACCGCCGTCTGCTGGCTTGCTGCCACCATAATTTGGGCTCCACGCCGATTCGCCCAACTTTCCAAACGGATGCAACGGTGGATGTGTCCAGCGCAATATGTTGCAGCTTTGCCATGTGCAAAAGCGATCCAGGTTTGGACTGGCAAACGGTGGTTGCAGGACCTGTCCGTGCTGCGCAGCAGGCCTTCAGTGAAGTTGGCATCAGCAGGGCCATCTCTAGTCCGTGGGGCCGCACTTACCAGTCAGCTGGCAAGCCCAGTGTACCACACCTATGTGACACCTTCATGTTTCGGGCAAAGGTTTCCAAAGCCGACATCTTGCAATTGCTTCAGAAAAGTGGCTTCAACTATGTTTTCTTGGTCCCCAGGGATGATGAACTCGGCCTCCCGTGAAGAGGCAGTCAAGCAAAGTTTGCTTGTGCCGCAGCAGCTTGGCCTTGTCAAGAGCCGGGGCAAATACGGACTCAGGGTGCCAGCAGATGCCTTCGGGGAAGCCTTTAAGAAACTCCGTCCTGCCGACACACTTCCGGTCCAGGTCCATGTTCGCGAACTGTATAAACTTGGGGCTCTGCCGATGGGGGCGACAAGTGCCTCAGTGCAAACCTGGATTGTAGCCATTCAGTGGGAGGCCAAAGTCCTCAAGTCTCTTGCTGGCTACCAGTGAGTTTTGGGAAGCTTTTTGCCAGTACTGTGTTTCAAGGGGTAGCTGTCAACAGGGACCCCCTTTTCCATTTTGGACAGTCAGGAGTGTGGATGCAGGGATCGTGGAGTGCCCTTCTGCTGCCTTGGGGGTTTCGGTCAGTATAAGGGTCTTCGCGTTTGATAGTGTACTATCTACAGGGAATGCACCCCATCTTCCATGGCGGTCCTTGGGATTCTCTTTCAGTTGCCAGCGCGTGTCGGGAGTTGTCCGTCACGGACCTGTGTGTAGTGTCTGGCCCTCCGTATCCAGACCGTGTGCATGTCCTACCTGGTTAAGGACAACTTGCAACACCTGTGCCGTATGTGCTGCGTCCCAATACCGCTCAAGTAAATCCCTTTTGCAAAGCCCCGGAGGTCTGCTGCCCTCCGGTAGTAACTTTCACCAACCCCCTAAA